>JABUQX010083101.1:0-22530 GCA_015478945.1 Trachelipus rathkii | reverse complement strand
ATATATATATATATATATTATATATATATATATCATCAACCACATTTTTTCCCTAAGACTGGGGATAAGGTGCGTAACATGCACCGGAGACAGAAAAGTAGTAGAAGAATATGACACAAGTCGAAAAGAAAGCCCAGCCTTACCTCCCTTTTATACCTATTAGTGAGAACTCCCGCAGTCAGAAAATTCCACCTAGAGCTTCACGGGATCGCGAATGGACCCTCACTATGGCATCTCGCCAATGTGGGGTTTATCCCTTGGCCCAGGTGGGCTACAACCACACCCCCTCACAAAACCATGCCATTCACTCCTATTATGCACCTTTTCTCTCTCGCCCCTGCCCAATACTCACATTTCACTCCCCAGACATTCTTTTGCTCAATTCACTTTTTCTTCGGCCTCCCAGCCAGTCGATTCCCAACACACTCACCACTATACATCCGCTTAACCAACCGACTATCCTCTATCCTTTCCACATGACCAAACCATCTCAACGTACTTTCATTTATTCTTTCATTTATCCCTTTTATCACACCATACAATTCTGTAATACGTTCATTCGTCATTTTATCAATTCTTCTCACACCTAACACGACCTAAAAATTGTCCATCTGAACACTGTACTTTAGATCTATACCTCTTATTCTAGACCATAGTCTCACTACTATACATTAACACAGGTAACAACATACCCTCACGTAAGACCCTAGCGTACTCAAGACTTAGTCTCTTTACATTCACCAAGGATTTAATTGCCACCTTCCTGCACTTCACAACTTTCCTACTACACTCTGCATCATCCGTTCCCTTTTCGTCCAACATATATATCCTAAATATTTAAAGTCATTCACTTGTTCCAGCTGCTCACCATCTAGCATAACTTCACACCGAAGACTGTCCTCACTCACAACCATAACCTTACTCTTATCTACGTTTACTTACAAGCCCATCCTTTTACACACCCTGACAAAATTTTTTCCTTTTTTCCTCTTTAACCCCCCAAAAACTTTTCCCTTTTTTTTTTTTTTTTCAAAAAATTCTTTTTTTTCCCAGGAATTTTCAAAAAAAAAAAGCCCAAAAACAAAACCATTGTATATATATATATATATATAACACAAAATATATATATATATATATATATATATATATATTATATAATATATATATATATATTTATATAATTATATTATATATATATTATATAATATATATATATATATATTATATATATATATTATAGGTTGTAATTATCCATGTTTTAAAAAAAAAAAAAAACATTGTTTTTTTAAAAAAAAACAAGATAAACCAGTTGTTTTTTTTTGGTTTTATGGGTTTTTATGCTATTTTGATGGTTTTAATGTTTTTAATGGTTTTAATAGATTTTAAATGCAAAAATCACTACTGGAAACTGTTATACACATGTGCTAACACATATTTTAAAATTCCATAGTAAATTTCTTTAGATTCTTAAATTCCAAATTTTCGATAACTGTAAACTGTTATAAAATTATTATATTGTTTTTTTGAGTTTTACATAAACTCATATAGTAAAAAATAAGATGGTATTTATAATATATAAACTCTATCTGAAAAAAAAGGTTTTACTTTATTATTTTACTCAAAAAAAAAAATTATTATATTTGCAATGCACTCAAAAATATAATTTAATGGCCATTGCGATGATGACGACAACGTTCACGTATATTTGAACTTCTTAAAGATGACAGATGGATAAGTGACGACAAAGAAAATCCGCTGCGCTACGATTGCCATATTTCTCAAATCCTCACACTCCACATATGAGTTTTATTATAAACATTTGAAATGGCATCAAAGGGTAGAAAATGAATTCCCAAGAGCTCAAAACACGAATTCATGTTTTTAAATTTGAAATACATATAGTATATTATGATTTATATATAAATATATATATATATAATATATATATATATATATATATATATATATATATAAATATATATATATACCTATATAAATTTTCTCACAATAATCTTAAAATGTCACATAAAAATTTTCATTGGGCCTTTCAGCTACTCTTCGATTGAAATATTGAGAAAACCATATCAACATGCTAAAGAAAATCATTAATAAATATATTTTTTAGATATTTTATGCATGGTTTTTTATGGTTTAAACCATTGGTTTTTTTTATGTGGTTTAAACCATGGTTTAAACCAATGGTTTAAACCAAATGGTTTAAACCATCCATATATATATATATATATATATATATATATATATATATATATATATATATTATATATCTATATATATATATATATATATATATATATATATATATATATATATATAATTATAATATATTATATATATATATATATATATATATATATATATATATATATATACGGCTGGCGGAGCTGGCAAATTTTGTTCTGTCCGACTCCGGCTGCACAAAAGACAACATCTTTGAATTACCCAGCTCGGACTTCCAGACTCAAGCATTTTAAAATGACACGACTCCGACTCCGGCATTTTAAAATTGTTTGACTACAACTCCGGCTCCGACCCATAGTTATAATTCCTTCTCCATTTTACAGTCATGAAATTATTAATTCTGATACAAAATTTGAGGGTATGATGAAATTTAAATGTTTGTTAATGACATCTTCATTAACTTAGAATTAAAAACTTAGAAAATATTTTATGGAAAATAAGAATTTTAAGAAATACAGAAAAGGAATCATTCACTTTCTTCCTAAATTTTAATATAATTCCTCTTTAAACGATGAACTGCCTGTACAGTTACGTAATATAATTTTATTAATTTTTTTTTCTAAAAAGCAAGAAAATCATATTTTAGATTCATCCTAAAGTTTAAAATAATTCCTCCTTGAAACTATGAGCGCGACAATAATATAACATATTTTATCAAAACAGATTATATATATATATATATATATATATATATATATATAATATATATATATATATTTAATATATTATATATATATATATTAATATATATATATAATATTATTATTATATATATAATATATATATATATATATATATATTATAGTATATATATATATATTATATAATATATATATATATATATATATATATAATTATTATATATATATATATATATAATTTATAATATATAATATATTATATTATATATATATATATATATATATATATATAATTCACTTTCTTCCTAAATTTTAAAATAATTTCACCTTGAAAAGCCAGACCATATGTAATATAAATTTATTCAAAACAATTGTTCTTAAAAATAAAACTTCATCAATAAAATCCTCCTTTAACGATGTCCTTAGATCGATTCTTTTATTATTTTTTAAAGCAGAAAATAAAGCTCTCAGCCATTCACTTGAATAGGAAGGCAAAGCTTAAATTGTGCAAGCGGCATCTGCAAAATTTTAGGATAGCAATTGATTGCCTTTTTAACTGTTAACTTTTATTTCCGGTCGATTTTTATTATTCCATCTAATAACTTATGGAATTCTACCTTTTATTTTTCTAGAAGATATTTAGGTGAAGTCTTTTCTGTGGAATTGTCTTTTTAGGTTTTTTTTAAATCGCTTTTCTGATTGCTCCAATTTTCCCATTATCTGGTCAAATTGACTTCTTCATCTTCATCTGACAAAATTCTACAAGGGAGGATTCCTGAAACTGCTGAACTATCTGACTCCGACCCTGATTTCTGTTTGATAGTGTTATTCATTTTAAGTCCTGTTCACTAAAGAGCACTCCAGCTTTAAATATTTCAGATGCTCAGTTTCTGAGAAAGATGGTCTAAACAAAGATTGCCACAGAAATATTTATTTTCCAGTTAACATTCTTCCCCCCTCTTTTCCAATGGAATTTATTTGTGATTGCTAAAATCCCCGATTCTCTATAAAAAACAATTCTGCAGTTCAAGTCTTCTGACTTGAATATTTTTGGTTGTAAAGAATGGGTGTTTTAATAATTCTTCGAGGGGTTTGATTTGTTCCCACTGGACTGTCGGAGAGAGAAAATTCAGAAGTACCGGAGCCATCATACTCTACTATAATCTTTAGTTGCAGAAGCCTAGAGCATAAGACATGTACTTCCCATCTTGTCTCATGACCTAAGATTGCCACTTTTGCAGCTAATTCTTAGAACTTCCATTAATTTGATACGTTGCTGCTTTGTTATTTGCTCGCCCTGCTTATACGATTTGCTCTATGAATATGTGGAGACCATCACGCACTGCTAACTGTAAAGAATGAACTCCACATCTCATGTTGTACAATGTTAACGTTATCGGAACATAGTCTTTTCATAGTTTTATCAAGTTCATTCTGAAAACAACTATTACTTCTTCGTTTTGACATTCAATAAAATCAGTATCACATTTACCAGCTTCCTATTCCTACCCCTCTTGTCCTTATAATTTTTCATCGTACCCGATCATGTTGATTGCGTTATCCGTAAAACTAAAGCTAATTACTTTCTTTCTTGTTATTTCGAATTCTTTCAGATGTCAGTAACAAATTCTTGGATATATTCGCTGAAATGTTGAGATTTGGTTTCTTTTACTGCTAACGTTTTAGAAATATTGTTTTTATCTTCGTCCACATATATAATATTATGAACAAAATAATTTAGCTTTGTCAATGTGTAAGTATCCATTTTTAAATGCACAAAGGGTCCCTTTATGCAATTTTTAAGCTTATTTTTTTAAGTTTATTTTTTCTTCTAGAATTATTTTACAAATATTTTCCCGGTCTAAAGGGACATCCAGTTTCTAAGCCATGTCTCCACACAGTGCTTTAAATCCTGGTCATGCAAAGAAAACTAATGGGTCACTATCTTTAACAACCATTATAATCAACTGTATTTTGAATTTTTCACCTAACATAGACAGAACAAGTTTATGACAACTAAAAAAGTTTCCACTTTAGTCTGAGTTTTTGAAATTAAAGGTTTATCCTGATTACCTTTAGCTTCACCTTTCCTTTTAACAATTGCAGCAATGTCTGGATGATAGCGTTTTAAATGTCGCATTAATTTAAAGGATCCAATAGATGTATTGTGACGCCATGAGTAACTGGTAGTAAGGTAGACTCTTTTGTGCATGATCGAACTGACTGTTTCCCATCAACTGTGTTAACTATTTTATATTGACAAATGAAAGTATTTTTATCTTCAGAGTGAGTAATATATTCAAGTACATGAGGTGTTTTCGATTTTGGTTTAGTTGACATGATTTTTCTAAGGATAATAAAACTTAATTAATTAAGTTATCATATAGAAAAAGTTCATGTCAACTAACCAAAATCGGAAAACACCTCATGATACTTGAATATATTTACTCACTCTGAAGATAAAAATACTTTCATTTGTCAATATAAAATAGTTAACACAGTTGATGGGAAACAGTCAGTTCGATCATGCACAAAAGAGTCTACCTAACTAACAGTACTCATGGCGTCACAATCATCTATTGGATCCTTTAAATTAATTCGGGGACATTTAAAACGCTATCATCCAGACATTGCTGCAATTGTTAAAAGGAAAGGTGAAGCTAAAGGTAATCAGGATAAAACCTTTAATTTTCAAAAACTCGACTTAAAGTGAAACTTTTTTGTTGTCATAAAACTTGTTCTGTCTATGTTAGGTGAAAAATTCAAAATACAGTTGATTATAATGGTTGTTAAAGATAGTTAGACCCATTAGTTTTCTTGCATGACCAGGATTTAAAGAACTCTTTGTGGAGACATGGCTTAGAAACTGGATGCCCTTTAGAACCGGGAAAAATATTTGTAAAATAATTCTAGAAGAAAAAATAAACTTAAAAAAATAAGCTTAAAAATTGCATAAAGGGACCCTTTGTGCATTTAAAAATGGATACTTACACATTGACAAAGCTAAATTATTTTGTTCATAATATTATATATGTGGACGAAGATAAAAACAATATTTCTAAAACGTTAGCAGTAAAAGAAACCAAATCTCAACATTTCAGCGAATATATCCAAGAATTTGTTACTGACATCTTGAAAGAATTCGAAATAACAAGAGAAAAGTAATTAGCTTAGTTACGGATAACGCATCAAACATGATCGGTACGATTGAAAAATTAAATAAGGACAATGAGGGTGAGGAATAGGAAGCTGAAGATTGGTAAATGTGATACTGATTTTATTTGAATGTCAAAACGAAGAAGTAATAGTTGTGTTTTCAGAATTGAACTTGATTAAGAAACTAAAAAGACTATGTTCCGATAACGTTAACATTGTACAAATGAGATGTGGAGTTCATACTTTACAGTTAGCAGTGCGTGATGGTCTCCACAATATTCATAGAGCAAATCTTATAAGCAGGGCGAGACAAATAACAAAAGCAGCACGTATCCCAAAATTAATGGAAGTTCTAAAGAATTAAGCTGCAAAAGTGGCAATCTTAGGTCAAGAGACAAGATGGGAAGTACATGTCTTATTGCTCTAAAGGCTTCTGCAACTAAAAGATTATGGTAGTAGTATGATGGCTGCCGTTACTTCTGGAACTTTCTCTCTCGACAGTCAGTGGGAACAATCAAAACCTCGAAAGAATTATTAAAACACCCATACTTTACAACAAAAATATTCAATCAGAAGACTTGACTGCAGAAAAAGTTTTATAAGAACGAATTTTAGCAAATCACAAAAAAAAATTCCATGAAGAGAAGGGAAAGAATGTTAACTGAAAATAAAATACTTTTGTCGGCAATCTTTGTTTAGAATCTTTCTCAGAACTAAGATCTGATATTTTAAAGCAGGAGTGCTCTTGTGAACTAGACTTAAAATGAATTAACACTATCAAACAGAATAGGGGTCGGAGTTAGATAGTTCAGCAGTTTCAGGAATCCTCCCTTGTAGAATTTTGTCAGATGAAGATGAAGAAGTCAAATTTGACAGATAATTTGAAAAATTGGAGCATGCAGAAAAAGCGATTTAAAAAACTAAAAAGACAAATTCACTAGTAAAAGCAGTATCAACCTAAATATTCTTCTAGAACAAATGAAGGTAGAATTTCCATAAGTTATTTAGATGGAATAATTAAAAATCGACCGAAATAAAAAGTAAACAGTTTAAAAAGGCCAATCAATTGCTATCCTAAAAATTTTGCAAGATGCCGCATGCACAATTACAGCTTTGCCTCCTATTCAAGTGAATGCTGAGAGCTTCATTTTCTGCTTTAAAAATAATAAAATCGGATCTAAGGACATCAGTAAAAGAGGATTTTATTTAAGAAATTTTATTTTTTAAGAAACAATATTTTTGAATAAATTTATATTACATATGCTCAGGCAGTTCAAAGTGAAATTATTTTAAAATTTAGGAAGAGAGTGAATTATATATTATTATTATTTTTTGTAAATATATTATATAATATATATATATATATATATTATATATAATATATATATATATATATATATATATATATATAATATATATATAATATACATATTAATATATAATATATATATATATATATATATATATATATAATATTATATAATTAATATATATTATATATATAATATATATATAATATATATATATATATATACTTATCAATAAAATATATTATTTCTATAACAACTCTTTTAAATAAAATTTTAAAATTATGATTTATATGTTCAGGCTCATAGTTCAAGGAGGAATTATTTTAAACTTTAGGATGAATCTAAAATATGATTTTCTTGCTTTTTTTTAGAAAAAAAAATTAATAAAATTTATTACGTAACTGTACAGGCAGTTCATCGTTAAAAGAGAAATTATATTAAAATTTAGAAGAAAGTGAATGATTCTTTTTCTGTATTTCTTAAAAATCTTATTTCTGTAAAATATTTCTAAGATTTTTTTTTTCAGTTTTTGAAGATGTCATTAAACAAACAATTTAATTTCATTACCCTCAAAATTTGTATCCAGGAATTTAATAATTTCATGGACTGTAAATGGAGAAGGATTTATAACTATTGGTCGGACGGAGTTGTAGTCAAACAATTTTAAAATGCCGGAGTCGGAGTCGTGTCATTTTAAAATGCTTGAGCTGGAGTCGGAGCTGGGTAATTTTAAAATGCTGGAAGCCGGAGTCGGAGCAGGAAAAAATTTGCCGGCTAGACGCCCTGTATATATATATATATATATATAATATATTATATATATATATATATATATTATATATATATATATATAATATATATGTAATATATATATATATATATATATATATATATATATATATATAATATATATATATATATATATATATATATATATATAGGGTGGGATGGTTAAACCATTTGGTTTAAACCATTGGTTTAACCATGGTTTAAACCACATAAAAAACCAATGGTTTAAACCATAAAAAACCATGCATAAAATATTTAAAAAATATATTTATTAAAGATTTTCTTTAGCATGTTGATATGGTTTTCTCAATTTTTCAATAGAAGAGTAGCTGAAATGCAATGAAATTCTGTGAATTTTCGCTTTTGTGAGAATAATTTATATATTTTTATATATATAATATATATTTATATTTATATTTATATATATAATATAATATATAATTATATATATATAATTATATATAATATATATATATGTAAATTTAAAATGTTTTAAAACATGTTTTTCGTTGTTTCGAGCCCTTGGGAATTCATTTTCTACCCATGATACCACATTTTTCAAAAGTTTTATAATAAAAACTCATATGTGGAGTGTGAGGATTTGTGAGAAATGTGACATCGTAGCGCAGCGGATTTTCTTTGTGCGTCATTAATCATCTTCATCCTTTAAGAGAGTTCAAAATTATGACTTGTCGTCAAATATCGCAATTGGCCATTAAGTATATTTTGAGTGCAGTGCAAATATAATAATTTTTTTTTTGAGAAAATAATAAAGTAAAAACCTTTGTTTCAGATAGAGTTTAATATATTAATTAATATACCATCTTATTTCTTTACTATTGAGTTTATGTAAAAACTTGCCAAAAAACAATAATAATGTTTATAACAGTTTACAGTTATCAAGAATATTTGAATTTAGGAATCTAAAGAAATTTACTATGGAATTTTAAAATATGTGTTCACATGTGTATAAGTTTCCAGTAGTGATTTTTGCATTTAAATCTATTAAAACCATTAAAAACATTAAAACCATCAAAATAGCATAAAACCATAAAAACCAAAAAAAACACTGGTTTACTTGTTTTTTTTTAAAAAAACAATGTTTTTTTTTTTTTTTTTGTAAAACATGGATTTTTTCCAACACGCTATTTATTTATTTATTATATATATTATTATATATATATATATAATATATATATATATATATATATATATAATATTATATATATATATATATAATATTATATATATATTATATATATATATATATATATAATAAATATTATATATATATATATAGTATGTTTTGTGCTTTGAATCTTGAAGGATTTTGAGAGGAGTGGTAGAGAGATTTTGTCAGGTGGTAAAGGATGGGCTTGTAAGTAAAACGTAGTAAGATAAGGTTGATGGTTCGTGAGTGAGGACAGCTTTCGGTGTGAAGTTATGCTAGATGGTGAGCAGCTGGAACAAGTGAATGACTTTAAATATTTAGGATATATATGTTGGACGAAAAGGGAACGGATGATGCAAGAGTGTAGTAGGAAAGTTTGAAGTGCTAGGAGGTGGCAATTAAATCCTTGGTGAATGTAAAGAGACTAAGTCTTGAGTACGCTAGGTTCTTACATGAGGGTGTTGTTGTACCTGTGTTAATGGTATAGTAGTGAGACTATGTCTGGAATAAAGAGGTATAGATCTAAAAGTTACAGTGTTCAGATGGACAATTTTTAGTTCGTGATTAGGTGTTGAGAAGAATTGATAAATGACGATGACGTATTACAGAATGTATGGTGTGATAAAAGATTAAATGAAGAATAAATGAAAGTACGTTGAGATGGGTTTGGTCATGTGGAAAGATAGGGATAGGTCGGTTGTGTTTTAAGCGGATGTATAGTGTGGTGGGTTGGGAATCGACTGGCCTGGGAGGCCGAAGGAAAAAGTGAGTCAGCAAAAGAATGTCCGGAGGAGTGAAATGTGAGTTTGGCAGGGGCGAAGAAGAAAGGTGCATAATAGGAGTGAATGGATGGTTTTGTGAGGGGTGTGGTTGCTAGCCCACCTGGGCCAAGGGATAAACCCACATGGCGAGTGCATAGGTGAGGGTCCATCGCGTCCCGTGAACTCTTAGGGTGGATATTTCTGACTCGGTGAGTTCTCACTAATAGGTATTAAGGAGGGGAGTAAGGCTGGGCTTTCTTTTCGACTTGTGTATATTCTTCTACTACTTTCTGTCTCCGGCTGCATGTTTACGCACTTATCCCCAGTCATTAGGGAAAAAATGTGGTTGAATGAATATATATATTATATATATTATATATATATATTATATATATATATATTATTATATATATATAATATATATTATATATAATATATATATATATATATATATATTATTATTAAAATTGAAGTTAGGGGTTCCCTGCCCTTAATATACAACCTTAATACCAACGTAGAATAGTTTTTAAGAATAGTAAATTTACGACAGTTAAACTTTGAATTGATAAATGTTATGTGTTTCAATGCATAAATATAATAAATGGAATTATCAACCTATAGTAAAAGGAACGTAAACAACTTACTTGTTGACAAACTGAAACTTCTTGGTCCAAATTTAGGATTTGAAAGTTAGATTCAACACCGCTGCAATTAGAGTTACTATCACCGGCCTCTTAGTACAGGTAGTTAGTAGATAATTCCTTTACGCATTAATTGACAATATTAATTTACGAAGATAAAGTTGACTTGAAGATTAAGCGTTAGTTAAATAAAAATAAAAAGCGTTACAATGCACTTGATGAAGTTACATTTAATCACAGTTTATAAGGCCTTAGTGATCATCCGATTTAACACTTTTTTATACTAACACTTAACAAATATAGGAAGGGAGTTCTATTTAAAATCATCCACTTCTTTCGAACGACAGAAATCGGTAAACTTTTTTATAAGACAAGTTCAATCAGCGACTTGACAGTACGAGGTCGAAAACGTAAAAGCTTTGATTTTGAATAATGATTCCAGCACATCAACTCCAGCTATTTAAGTTCCTCAAAAGTGTTTCGGTTTCATGATTTCCATATTTACAATTTAAAACACATAACATCTTTTAAGGATAAATATAGATTTGGCAAAGAGTTAATAATTGAAATACATACGAATTTGAGACCAAAAGCATATTCAAGCGCAAACTTTCATTACGAAATATTTTAAGCTCCCGATTCGCATTCCAATTTTAATACACTGGGCGGGGGTGATGGCACGGATTTCGACGAATTCGTGTCATTAAAAAGAAGAAGAAGAAAAAAAAAAAGAATTTGATTAATCAGAACCTTCGGATGATCAAAATTCCGATTCATTACCGATATTCAGAAATTTCGAACGCGCTACTATAGCTGCTTTCCTTCTGGAACGCAATGAATTTGCAACCGCAGGAGTATCATTAATTGTGGTAGGGGCAGGAATTGTTACTTGCTGAGATGATAATGGTAATGGAACCATTGAATTTGAAGCAGAACTATTTCCTTGAGATTTGACTTGATTTCCACTGTGTGTTAATGATAGCTCTAAAGGGAATAAATGCTTTATGGGGTAAACATTCATTTGACTTCCAGGAGTTCGAACCTGGACTGAGCGAACCTTATTATCATCTCCATAAATAAGCAGTTGAATAATGCCCATTTGCCAATATGGTCGCTCTTTGACCGGACTTTTAATAAGTACGATGTCTCCTACTTTCACCCTATTTTTCCATGAGACTTGATAGAGGTCTTTTCCCATTTCTCTCAAACTTAATAAATACTCATTATACCACCGAGTTCGGAAGTCTTCGAATATTTCAGTAGATCGTTTAAGGGATTGGATTAGCTCTTCTCTTGAAGGGGAATAGGTAGGAATGGGCTCATTTAAAACGATACTTGAATTAGATAACGGTTTTAAAAAACAGTTAGGAGTGAGAGGCACTATATCATTATCCGAAGAAGTATATGTTAATGGCCTCGAATTGATAGCATTAGCAATGTCTGCCAATGCTATTGTGAAATCGAAATATTCCAATTTTTACGTCCAACAGTCTTATAGAGACAATTTTTAACAGTCCGAATTGACCTTTCCCACATACTTCCCATCCAAGGGCTGTATAGGGGAATGCGGATATGTTTAATGTGATTTTTACGCAAAAATTCGGAACCCACCTCTGATACAACAAACTGCTCGAGAGCATCCGCACCTTTATTAAAAGACCGGGCATTGTCGCTATATAAGAATTCAGGGACTCCAAACCTAGCCACAAAGCGTTGGAACGATTGAACGAATGCACTAGCAGACATATCTGGGATAAGATCCAAATAAACACAACGAATATTGAGGCAGGTGTAAAGAAGAATATACATTTTTTGAGGTTGGGTGGATCCTTTAATTTTAATGAAAAAATGTTTAGTAAAATCCACTCCAACACTTGAAAATGGACGATAGAAATTGACTTGCGCTTTAGTGAAATTAGTAAACTTCGGATAAGAATAAGAAAAGCTGTTGAACTTTGTACAAGTCACACATTCCGATAAAACTCTTCTTATTGTATGACGAGCTGAAGTTATCTAGTAGCCCTTTAAACGAATGAAGGTCAAAGTTGCTTGAATGCCGAGATGTTTACAAGAAACATGTGCATCTCTGACAGTCAGGGTGGTAAGATGATGGGACTTGCCAAGGACTACCGGATTAACTATCTCGAAACTATAGTAGTTAGTGCGAGACAACCGTCCTTTACTTCTTATAAGACCCAAATCGTCCAAAAAGAAGTTCAGGCGAGAAACTAAATCAGGTGGTTTTGAAGAAGTTGATCCCGATTGAATCTCTCTCAAAAAACGAAGTTCGACAGGAAAACTTTTTTGTTGCATAATCTTGAGCAAGAAAAGTCGAGCTTTCCTATCATTTTCAATAGGATCGATGGAAGATGTGCCGAATTTATAGAGTAAAGCACATACTCTTAACAAAGTTGAAAGGGAAGAATACTTGGTCATGTCAATAATAGGAGGAGGTGGAGCTTGAATGACTGTGAAGGTAGTTGAAAGCCCTTCCTGTACACTCCTTGTTTGCTGATAACTAGGCCAATACACTTGGTCGTGTTTAAGCCAAGCTGGTCCATTCTTCCGTAGTTCAAGCTTCTTCATGAATTCGCGACAGGACAAACGACGAGTTATAAGGTCTGCAGGGTTTTCATCTGTTTTGACGTAGTTAAATGAGATCGGTATTAAATTATCGTTTCTCATAGATGAAACCATACTCTTAATGTCCTGTATACGATTCCGAACGAAAATTTGTTTTGTCCTGCTACCTCCTCCAGCTACCCATGCAAGAACGATTTGGGAATCAAAAAAGACGTTGACCTTACTGAATTCAACCTCTTGTAGGCTAGTCACGATCTGCGGAAGGCATTTAAGCGCCAGAAAGATGGATGAGAGCTCTAAACAAGGAAGGGTTTTTCCCTTGAAAGGAGCTACTTTAGATTTGGCCCACATTAACGAAGGACCTTGTTCTGGGGAGGTGATGTAAGCCGCAAATCCATTGCTCTTTGAGCTAGCATCGCAAAAGATGTTAAGGGTTGCATTAGTCCAGTGGTTCCCAATCTGGGCGATATCGCCCCCTTGTGGACGATGAATTCGATTAGGTGGGCGTTAAGATCAAGGGGGCGATGAGGGGGGGCGATGAGCTGATAAAATAAAATTATTTATTTTTAATAAGAAAAATTAGGTTATTTCTTATATATATATATATATATATATATATATATATATATATATATATATATATATATAATATATATATATAATATATAATATATATATATATATATATATATATATATATATATATATATAAAAAATATATTTATATATATATATATATATATATATATATATATATATATATATATATATATATATCCGAGTATATATAAAGTTCAAAAACGTTTTAATATTATATAAATTGAACAAACTGAGAAAACATCAGAAAGTTTCCGTTCCTCGATTTATTTTTCATTTTATTAAATTATTTTCGACAGTAACAAGTTAATTATTCTTGAATAATAGATGGTCGTGAAAATTTAAAGGTACTCATATTTGACAATTTAAGAAAAATCCCTGATATATATATATATATATATATATATATATATATATATATATATAATTATATATATATATTTATATATATACCCTATATATATATATATTATATATATATATTATATATATATATATATATATATATATATATATATATATATATATATATATATATATATATATATATATATTTTATATATATATATATATATATATAGTAAAATATATATATATATATATATATATATATATATATATATATATATATATATATATATATATATATATATATGGGCAATTCTCTTAGAGATCAAACACTTTAAAAAACAAAAAAAACACCCTCATCTCTCAGAATTTGCTTATTTTTGGTGTACAGGGTTGTTTTAATCCCTGAATTCATTTCTGAAAGTTATAGGTCAATCTTACCAATAGGTCAAACGTACTGACCTCGGTGATTTTGAGGTCATTGGCGAAGGTCACTTGCTTTCGATGTCTATAACTTGAGTAATGCTAGTCATAAATTTATAATTTTTAGATCTTTAGAATCGGAAAAGATAATGGAATGCGAATATACAAGTTTTATATCCAAAAATGTTTTTTTTTTTTTTTTTTAATTTTGACCAACATTTGAGGTCACGATTTGACCTCTTTCTCATTCGCTGAGAAAAAGTTATAGATGCAAAAAATGAAAACGCATTCATTTGCTATAAGAATCAGTAATAAAAACTTTGAGTATGCTTGTATTTTATCCATATTTGGGATTTAATGAAACATATGTTCAAGTTGATTTTAATATTAGACCACATTAAAGGTATATACATTTAAAATTTTTGAATGTAATTCGATTGACAATTTTAATTGAATAATTTAATTATTTGACTTCACAAGATAACTATTATTTGGGGCCAAAAAAAAATTAATATAGTTAGGGGAATAAGTATTTTACTTCTAAGAATATTCAGACCCTATACATTAGTATTTGAATTTAGTATTAGCACTTTTAAAACAATTTGAGACTTCTTGAAATATGTACTGTAACCTTGTGCCTCCCTTTAATGAAGGAGGAGACATTATCGCCAATATGGAATCTCCAGGAACAGAGCATGTATCTTTCCTTGTGGGAAAATTATATGACCTGATTCCAAAGGTAGCAGAAGGCTCTAGAAAGTTGACAAAGAAATCATCAAATTCCTCATTATATTCCTCAACAATTCCAAACCATATTTTCTTGTCATAAACACAACCAACATATTGGCCCACTTTTACATCTGTAAATTTTACAGCATCATGTACAGTGTCTCCAGGTGTATGTATGATCCATTTCAATTCCCCTTTAGAGGAGCTTGAAAACAAATAAACCAATAGCTCCTCTGTATTTTTAGGAACAAATCTATGAAACTGTCTAGTTCCAGGAATAGTACAGACGTCTGCAAATCTATGCTTTAACTTTCTATTGGATTCTTCTAATTCACGTTTAGAAACAAAGAAGTACTTGATATTTGAACTCGAGCTTTCTTCACAAAAACGAAACATGTCTTCAGGTGTGAGAATTTGCCCTGAGGTAGTTCTCTGCAAACTGGCTCGTGCAGTAGCTCTTTTTATTGTTCCTCCAATTCCATTACATGCAGACTTGCCATGAGAAGTAGCAAAGAAGTTCCACTCACAAATCAATCCATAGTTTTCGTTATGATAGCAGAGGTTTTTAAAGTTGTATTTGTTTTTATACTGGCCTACACAACCATCGGAAAAATAGTGTATTTTCTTTAACTTGGGTAGACTTACTTTGAGATAAGGAATAAGCTTTGAAATGAATGTGTGAACCATAACTGTATTGTGCTTTGTTGAATCAGAAAGGAAGCAGAAGCTCTTTTGGCAGAGTTTATGTGAACCATTTGATTTGAAATAAACAATGAAAGGATATGCTGTACATTGGGAATTTTCGTAATGGAAACCCTGAGCTGCATCTTGGACTAGGAATGAATAGTTTTCTGAAAAGTCTCCAACAACCACTGCTTCACTGTGGAATGGCAAATTTTCTTTTAAGTCCTTAAAATAATGAGCTTGCTTCTGAGCTACAAAGTGATATCGAACCAAATTTGCAATCTTCCTACTGAGTGATGTAAGGAATTCATGAAGTATTTTCACTTCAGTAATCATGGTGCATCGATCAGTAGTCACCCTCACCCACTGTTTGTACGAGATTTCTTCTGAAGCTGATTGTACACTATCAAGTACTGTTTGTACGAGATTTCTTCTGAAGCTGATTGTACACTATCAAGTAATTCAAGAAATGCCTGCACACTTTCTTCTCTGGGACAATCTTTACAAGTCATCATCATGCATTCTTCTCTTTCTGAATTACAGACACTGTAGTTCATAAGATCCTTATATGTAAGCCCTTTTTCTCCCAATGAAGCCAGTTGTAACTTTGGGTTCTGATGATATGTGCAAACACAGACACAGTGAGTGCCACCAGCACCAGCAAGCACGCAATATGATGGTTGTAACTTTGAAAACGTTGAAAATCCTACTTTGGGATTTGTGCCATTATTCTTGTATAACTCGTACAGCTCTTTCAAATTTCTAAGAATCAACCTCTTTTGAACTTTACATTATTGTCCTTTTGAATTCCTAACTGTTAAACAATCTTTTTGCCAAGGGCACATTCGGCTCACCTCATCTGATTCATAAAATTCTTTAACCAATAATTTGTCTTTATTAGAGATCACCTTACCTTTACTCATTGAAGGAACTTCTGGTATGATCCCATATTCTCTTTTAATGCTTCGACTTCTTTTCACCACGTTTCAAAAAATTTAGCTTAATGTTTAATAGTATATGGTGATAGAGTTAGAATTTGTATCTTGCGTTTGTAGTTGTCACATTCATTGAAAGAAGCTTTTAATTCATGCATTATTTTTTCAAGCATGACCTTATGAACATTTTTTTTTTGAAGATGAATTTTATTTTATCTTTACTCCACAGCTTGCTTCCAAATTCTTTTTCAGTTGTTGATTGCCTTGTTTTAGTTTTTTTTTCCAACCTTCAGTTTCTTTTGGCTAGATTTCAGACCTTCTGAAAAAAATGCAGAAATGTCTATCTAATTAATAAAATTTTCCTGGAAAAAAATTATAGAACATTTGTTTTCAAGCTTTGTAAATTAATAAAATATTTTTTAGATTAAAATGTGACCAAATTTAAAGACGTATGATATTCTTCAAAATCAATTGATGATGTTCAGTTTACAAATTTAACTAGGATATACATATAAAGAAATACATAAATTACATATAAAGAAATTACATATAAAGGATTTACATATAGAGAAATATTATTTGGCCGATACAGTTTTAATCTGAACTTCAGAACTACTGTCTATACTGCAATTATTACTCTCTCGATATATATATATATATATATATATATATATATATAATATATATATATATATTATAATAATATAATATTATATATATATATATATATATATATATATATATATAATATATAATATATATTTTCGATTTTTCACTATCCGCGGATGCGGATAATAAAAATCACTACGCGGATTGCGGATGCAGATAGTTAAGTTTTAGAGTCTTTGTCAACATTAATTATATATATATTATATATATATATATATATATATATATATATATATATATATATATATATATATATATATATATATATTATAATATATAATAATATATATTATATAATAATATTTATATATACGTTATAGTATAATATATAGTAATATACTATATATATATATATATATAATATATATATATATATATAGTATATATATTATATATATATATATATAATATATAATATATATAATATCATATAATATTAATCATACAGTGTACAAGATTTGCGGAAACTGCACCCACTCTTTTGCACCACCAATATCTTTCCCAGCCTCAACCCATTTGAGAAAAGGTTATATATATATAATAATACCTGAAATTAATATTCTAAATTATGCTTCAAAAAACCAAGCTTCTGGAGCCTTTCAAGGAGAATTTGCTCTCTTTCTTCGTAAATGAGTCTGCACGCTGAAAGATGCTCACTGCTACACTTGTTGAAGGACATGCCAAGTATTCCCTGGCGAGTTACTGGAAGATATGGAAATACTTTCACAATATCTCGCGTCTATCAACCAACGATCTTTATCCATTCCATGAGTTCGCTGTTGATTAATCTTCGATAAATAAGTGTCTTTTGACACCTTGAACAAGACTTCACTGCTAGAAGCTAAAAGAACGTTCATGGATTCAGCCCAATGGCTTCGTACAAATGCTAAATGTGTAACTGTTTTTGTAATCTTTCATTTTTTAATTGGGGAGGTGAAATTTCTTGCCTTTAGCATCATTTTCATCACATAGGCATACTAAGTAAAATTTTAACCCTCTGTAAACACGTGGTTCAAGAAATTGGTTTTGCATCTAGGATCCAGAAAAGTTGCTTTGCGCATGCGTAATCGCTTTGCAGAATTTGAAATCTATTATCTAACTCCAGCATGAGTTTCTGTCATCTTTGAAAGTCTTACTTTTAATAGCAGTATTTAGAACAGCTTTCATCATTGCAACTAGGGGAATCCCGTCTGACAAACAAGAATTTTCTGAGCTGATAATCTTAGTTACTTCTTCAAACGTTTAAGAAGAGTAATACAATTACCTAAAATCGCATTATCATCACCTGTCAGGCCTTTCACCTTTGTGTTTGTTCGAAGCTTAAGGAAAGACAGCTTTCTTTATTTCTCCCATCCTCTCAAGCATGTATAAACTACTATTCCAAAGAGTCTGAACATCTTGCGTTACAGAAAGTTGAGGAACATTTAGTCTCATAATTCATAAATGAATACTATCGGCTATCCGCAAAAAATTCATGCAGATGCGGACGCGGATATCCGCTACACCTCTAATATATATATATATATATATATATATATATATATATATATATATATATATATATATATATATATTATAAATATTATATATATATATATATATATATATATATATATATATATATATATATATATATATATATATATATATCTTTATTGGTGTTTGAGCCAATAAGGGTAGAAGTTTCTGGATATTTATATCTGCTTTTTTCTCATCTTCAAAGCTGGTACTAAAGCTCTCCTTTTCAGAAGAACTATCTTCACTTAAATTAATGTTTAATTCAGAACCAACATGTTCTTGACCTTCTATTTCCTTAGGTAATGCGCCCAGATTCTGTATTTTTTTCATGCAATTAAGGCATAAGTAAGGACCTTTATTCACTTTAATAATTTCATCAACATTTTGTACAGAAACATCATCAGACAATTTTCTAATATATTTATATATTTTCCTCTTAATTTACGATGGTGAACCATTTTTTTTATTTTGCAAAACCTCAAGTTTAATAATATATATACATACTTTAAAATCTGTAAAAAAAAAAAAATTGTGTCAATTAATAAAAGCAAATTATATTAACTTTAAGACAAATATTAAAATTTGACTTGTATAAATGTTTATTTAAAACCTAAATTAGGATAAAGTATAAGCATACTCAAAGTTTTTAATGTTGATTCTTATAGCAAATGAATGTGCCTTCATTTTTTGCATCTATAACTTTTTCTTTCAGCGAATGAGAAAGAGGGCAAATCGTGACCTCAAATGTAGGTCAACATTTAAAAAAAAAAAAAAAAGATTTTTTTGATATAAAACTTGTATATGCGCATTCCTTGATCTTTTCCGATTCTAAAGATGTAAAAATTATAAATTTATAACTAGTATTACCCAAGTTAAAGACATCGAAAGCAAGTGACCTTCGCCGATGACCTCAAAATCACCGAGGTCAGTACGTTTGACCTATTGGTCAGATTGACCTATAACTTTCAGAAATGAATTCAGGAATCAAAACAACCCAGTATACAAAAAATTAACAATTAATTAATGGTACAGAGGGGGGTGGTAAGGCTGGGCTTTCTTTTCAACTTTTGTCATATTCTTCTACTGCTTTTCTTTTCCCATGCATGTAACGCACCTTACCCCCAGTCTTGGGGAAAGTAGGAAGATGAAGAAAGAAAGAAAGAATATATATATATATATATATATATATATATATATATATATATATATATATATATATATATATATATATATATATATATATATATATATATAATATACTATAGTATATATATGCACGATAACCATGGTATTGTGATTTTTTGAGGTATCAGTATCAGAAATTTTGAGTGGTAGTGTCAGTATCAGTAAGATTTTGCTGATAAATTAACCGATACCACAAATTTTGCATCTTTAAATTTATAAATATATAATATATATATAAATATATAATATATATTTATGAAGATATATATTAATAGATACTGACTTTGGTTTATATATATATATATATATATATATAATATATATGTTATATATATATATATATATATAATTATATATTATATATATACTATATATTTATATTATATATATATATATATATATATATATTATATATAGATATATATACTATATATATCAATTTAAAGTTGTACTTTAATTACTCTAAACAATAACCCCCTCCCACTTAACAAAACCCAAATACTAAGACTTACATACGACACCCACATGACGTTTTCCCCTATTGACCAATCACTTCCACAACTCAACGAAAACAAAACACCCTCAAACCCTCTCCAACACAATTTCAGCGACAGTAAACACACCACTGATACTATCTATAAGCAATCCTTAAGAACTAACTTAATTACGCTTCCCAGCATCTTCTCAATTTCAAAAATCAAACACAAATAAACTACAAGTCTCTCAAAACAGCCTTAGAATTATCACAGTTGCACTAAAACACCCAATCAACATTGACACGAATGAACTCATCCTCCCATTCACACATCTGAGAAGATGTAGGGACCCAATTCTACCAGAAGACCGTAACCCAACCATTCATGTCACAAATTCTCTCCAATCCCCCTCGGCAAAGACTAAAATCCCCCCCTTTCCTCACTTACAACAATTTATACAACACTTATATAAATTCCCCGCCCCTCCAATAGCCATGGAACTCAAATATCCATTCCCACCTAACAAAACTTACCTTCAAAACGCCCAAATAATACTTTATTAAATACCCCTCCCAAAACTCTCCCCAATAGACAGAAACGCTGTCTAGAATAGCCAACCGACTCGCTCGGTGCAGGATCGCGTCACCACCGAGACTTCATGCAATATAAAACAGGATTTACCAGACACGTCACCTATCCCCACTTGACCAGTATGCCACAATTCTCAGGACACAATAGAGCCCCTCCTTCTGAGATCCCCGCCCTCGACGCCCCCGTACCGTCTTCGCTATATCTTCTCTTCTCGACATGGAACGCCCGTGGCGGCGGCCCGGCTTCCTGGAAGCGTTGTGAGCCCCTCCATTAAGGTGGGCCAGGGGCAGTTACATTGAGGTATAACTATATATATATATTATACTATATATAATATAATAATATATATATATATATATATATATATATATATATATATATAATAGTTATATATAATACTATAATATATACTATATATATTATATATATATATATACTATATTAGGATGTACCAGTAGTAAATCGGCCATTTTTTGTGTATCAATATTGTGTTAATATGTCTGATACTTCTTACTTTTTGGTGAAAAAATTATGAAAACTTTTAGATTCAATAAATCTAGTTCGATATATAAAAGGCTAATAAGGAATTCCTTAGGCTAGCTGAAACCTCACAAGAATGGCATCTCCGATGGATGAACCACTTCTAGAATGCATTTAAATGCATTACTACTATAATTTGTGTATTTGAAAGGTAATTTAGTAAACAAATTAGTTTTGTGTATCTAACTATATGTTAGAATATGAACTATTGTTATTATTAATTTTGTGATAATTTAAATTGATAGCCTAACCCTAGGCTAACATAGGCAAGAGATTTACTGTTTTCTGTGGGAGTCGTTTAGTTGGATTCTTAAATAGATTTTATGTATTTAAATACAGTCTTTAATAATTGTATTTTAATATTGTAGTGACTATTAAATTAAAATTAAGTTTCCCAGTCAGACTATAGTTAAGCCTACCTTATAATATTTTATATATCGCTGGCTAGGCTAAGCTAAATTAGGCTTGTTTAAATTTTTCTGTTTTGAAAGAGATTAGTTTAATTCTTTTTAGGCTTTAGTGAT
>JABUQX010083100.1:30000-32500 GCA_015478945.1 Trachelipus rathkii | reverse complement strand
TTTTTAAATAAGGCATTAAAAGCAAAAGCTTCAGTGAAATAATTACACTTCGTTGAAGAGCTTAAGAAATCAGTAGAAAAAAAGACTTTCTAAGTTTCTATGTGATAAATCTTTGAGTGTAGCTACTTTCTTAGATCTGGCTATTCAAGCTAATTTTTCACCATGAATTTCAGATGAATCAGTAAAAAATATGTTCGTTGAGGCATGGAAATGCATGAAAATTTATCTCCTGACTCTTCTGCTGACGATGGATTCACTTAGTGGGGAAAGTGAAGCTGAAGGTTTACCATTTTCACTTCTTTAATGGATTGTTTTAAAGAATTTGTGGCATCAAAATCGTCATACCAGAAAAGAAAGTGAGATTGAAAAAAGAAAGTCCCATTCTTCTGACAATGTGATTATTGTACATAAAAGTAAAAGGCTACATACGGAATTACATCAAGAAATAAACAAATATATAAGTTGCCTACTTTAACCAGTGAAGACAATGATATTCCCTTCAATTGGTGGAAAAACACTGGAAATAGTTTTATGAATTTGAAAAACTAGCAATAAAATACCTTTCAGCTCACCGTCATCAGTCGAAAGTGAAAAAATATTTAGAAACAGGAGGAAATATTTATTAAGCCACAAGAAATAGGGTTATCCCCTGAAATTGGAGGAACTGCTAATGTTCTGTCATTTTAACCTTAGAGCTTATTCAATGAAGTTTAGGTTAATATCTTTAACTACGAACTTTTTAATTTCATTTAATTATTTTAATATTGTGAATGGTTGTTATAGGTAAGAAATAGTTATTTACTTTGTTTTATTAATTGTATATAACACTGGTAAAAAACTTGAAATTTCTTGGACGGGGTTTCACAATTGATTACAGATGTGCTGATTCCAAAAATGTAATCAGTTTTGCATATCACATTGCATTTGTGAGATATTGTGTAACACATTTTGTAAAATTTTATGATTTTTACCTTTCCAAGAGGGTCTATCACAATTTTGGTATATTATATATATATATATAAATATATATTAATATATATATATATATATATTATATATATATAATATATATATATATATTATATATATATATATATTAGTATATATATATATATAACCGTATATATATATATATATATATATATAATATAGAATATTATATATATATATATGATATTATATATATATATATATATACCAGTATATATATATTATATATATATATATATATACCGTATATATATATAATATATTATATATAATATATATATATATATATATATATATATAGTATATATATATATAGTAATATATAATATATATATATATATATATATATATAATATATATATATATATATATATATATATATATTTTGTATATGTAGAGAGAGAAACAAATCACGATGATATGATACATGTCTTTGATAGATATATGTTAAACATATAATACAACTATGAATAAAAGGTAATATGGGACAACAATGAATGTAATAGAAGGAATTGGTTTAAGTTAATGTAAACACACCTACGATGGTAGTAACTTTCTCTTCGTAGACGGTCCATAGCGTCTGGAATATCCCTCATCAAGCTCCAACAATAGTCGGCCATCATATTGATATCCCACTTGCCCTGGTAACGTCCTTCCATGAACTTTAGATCTTGATGGAAGCGTTCACCCTGCTCATCACTAACATCGCCTAGTTACCGGAAATTTGCTTAGGTGAGAATGTAAGTAGTGCAACTTTATGCTCATTCTACATCCATGAGTAGCAAAGGCAGCAGCACGGAGGAGAGTCCGTATTTGTGGCCATCAAATATCCCAGCTTTTTTTCTTTCCGTCCACTTCAGACCATGAAACGTACATATATAGCCGGAAGCATTCATCATTCATTGGTCAGGCCTTCACAAATTTGTTTCATTTTCGAAACCAATTTTATGTGTAGTGGAGGTTAGAGATGACGTTTTCTCTCTGTACAAGTGGTTCACGTACGATGTTCCGGTCACCTGGCATCAAGGTTCCCTCGGTGGCCATTCTCTTTTGGTCCAGTGATCCTTTGCCTCCCGGCTGTCCCAATAGCACAGGAAGCAGGGATATTTGGTGAAACCTGCTTGCTGACCGAGCAAAATGTTTACCATTTTGAGGTCGACGCATATTTACCATCCATGTACCTGATATTGTAGCCTCTCCAAACTGTCTTGATTTTTGCATACTCCTCTCTCATCCGTACCGAGTACCCAACTGGAACCGAAGCATACCTGTTGTTGCCGTTGTGTAACAACACACACTTTAAACTGCTCTTGGAAGTGTCAATAAACAGTCGCCACTCACCTGCATCGTATGCTGGGAGTCCCATAGCGAGTAGTAGGCTTGCAACTTCACTGCAATACACAAGGTTACCATCTGACTGGAAGAGCCTCCGCAGCTCTGCTTCTCTGTTACGATAAATGTTACTCTTGTGCCATGGTCCAGTATCATTTTCATGCAACCTCGAAGCCAA
>JABUQX010083100.1:7500-25000 GCA_015478945.1 Trachelipus rathkii | reverse complement strand
TTTTTTATTTTTTTTATTTTTTAAATATCTTTCCTCCCTATGCACAAATGTCACTATATATATATATATATATATATATATATATAAATATATTATATATATTATATATATATATATATATATATATATATATATATATATATATATATTATAATATATATATAATATATATATATGCCTATATATATACCTATAATATAATATATATATAATATATATATATATATATATATATAAATATATATATAATATTTATATATATATATATATATATATATATTAATAATATATATAATATATATATATATTATATATATATATATATATATAATATATATATATATATATATTCGGTATATATATTGTTCAAGTAGATCGTTTCTACTGATAAGAACCTACATAAGAATAATGAAACACTAAAATAAATGGATATTTTACTATATATTAACCCTATAAATACATAATGGTTTATCAAGAATCACACAAATACAATCATAATAATAAACAAGACTATGATACATTATTTAAATCGGCCATGTTGCCAGAATTCTTTCTACTGGCATAAGTAGCAAAAAAAAAATATTCAAAATACAAAATAATTTCATAGAATAAACAATATTTCTTCACACTCTCCTTATTGTTTATTTATAAAATGCTAAGACACTGGAATAATATTGTTTTATTCTATGAAAAATTATATTTATATATTTATCTTTTGGCTACTTTGCCAGTAAAAAGAATTCTGGCAACATGGCCGTATTTTTATAAAATGCATCATAGTCTTGTTTATTATTGTTTACAAATATAGAAAGCGTGAATCTCGATGTGTAAACACGCATGTGTAATTTAGGGTTAAGTTTCTAGTAAAATATCCATTTATTCAATGTGTTTCATTATTCTTATGTAGTTGTTACCATAATACGGATTTACTTTAACATGTAGTGAGAGTATTTGTAACAAAGCCTAGATCAGTCTATAAACGAATTAGGAAATAGGCCTAGATAAACCCTATAATAGAATTAGGAAATAGGCCTAGATAAACCCTATAATAGAATTAAGAAATAGGCCTAGATAAACTCTAAAATAGAATTAGAACAACAAGCCTATTATATAGTTAAATATGGATTTCTCAATGCAGAAAATTGATTCACTACAAGGTAAGGCAAACTGGGAAGATTGGAAGCATCTTATGCAAATAAGGCTAAGTGGTATACCAGATGCAATAGAAGCAATCAATGGTAAATTAGAAAAGCCACAAGAACCCAGTACCACAGCAACAGTTGAAGAGAAAAATGCATACAAAAAGAAATTAGACAAATTCAACAAAACTCAATCAGATGTAATGTTTTTGTTGGTTTCAACCTCAAGCCAAAGTATTAGAAGTCAAATAAGGAATCTTTTGAAGCCAGATGAAGTATGGAAGGAACTACACAATCTTTTTGCAGGAGTTGAAGAAAACAAAGTTTACGATGTTTGTTCACAGTTTTTTTCTTACAAATGGAATGAGAAATTAGACATGGCTGGAAATTTATCTTCAATAAGACAGCTCTGGGGTAATCTTCAGGAAGAAATTGTCAAAATTCAAGAGAAGAATGAAGGTACATTGCCAGAGATATTTCTCATATGTAAGATTTTTAAAATTTTGCCAAAGGATTTTTGAAATTTTTGAAACTACATGGCTCATGATTCATAGTAATAGAAAAGAAAGAAGTATAGATAATTTGGTAACTTGGCTTTGCACAGAAGCAAATAAGTTGGCATCAAAGGTTAAGTCAGAAAATCAAGAAGCGTTAACAATAAAAGGAAACTACAGAGAAATTAGTACCAAAGAAAAAAATGAAGAAATTTCCTTGCAATTACTGCCATTTAAAAGGTCACTGGATCAAAAATTGCAGAAAATGGATTGCAGATGGTAGACCAGAAAGAAAAATAAAGCCAGAAAGAAATGCAAATTTTGAAAATAAAGAAAATTCAAAAGCTAAAACTGAAGTTAATGCTTTTATGTTAGCGGTAGATGAACAAGTTTTTATTTCCGAAGAAAATGATAGAGAAAATTGGTATTTTGATAATGGCGCTACAAAACATATAACAAATGTGAAAAGTTATTTTAAAACTTTTAATGAATTTGAGCATTCAGTCAAGGTAAAATCAGCAAATGGTCAGGAAGCAAATGTGTTAGGATATGGAACAATTGAAGTAGAATCAGTTGTAGATGGAAAAATATCTCAATTATTTTTGAATGATGTTTGGTATGTTCCTGATATTAAGAAAAATTTATTTTCAGTATTGGCAGCTCATGATAAGCATCCAAATAGTGAATTTATATCTGAACCAAGTGTATGTAGTTTTATGGTAGACAAAAAAAGCCTATTTTAATGGCTATCGTAAACTAAAAGAAGGGCTATTCAAAGTTGCAATGAAAGCTAAAATCTCCCATATACCAGAAATAAATGCACTTGAAGAAAAGGATCTATTACAGTTATATCATGAAAGAATGGGACATCAGGATAGAAGACACATAAGAAATCTGATCAAAAGAGAACTAAATATTGAAACTCACCTTGATAACAAAAATTGTATAGGATGTATAAATGGATCCAAATGCATCGTCAGAATTTTGGAAAAAGACCAAATAGTACTAAACAAGGAGAATTGCTATTTGCAGATGTTTGTGGACCATTTCAAGTATTATCAAACTCAGGTTATAAATATTTTGTATGTTTCAAAGATGATTTCTCAAAAATGAGATTTGTATATTTTATTAAAGAAAAATCAGAAGTTGTAGAAAAATTGGAGCAAGTACTTGAAGAAGCAAAAGTACAAGGACATCCAATCAGAGAATTTTTTAAGTGATAATGGCTTAGAATTTAATAATAAGTTAGTTAAAAAGCTTTTACATAAATATGGAGTAAGACAAAGGTTAACGGCTCCATATACTCCACAACAAAATAGAGTGGAAAAAGAAAATAGAACGCTAGTTTGAAGCGGCTAGATCACTCATGTATTCAAAAGTAAAATTTCCACAGAAGTGTTGGGCAGAATTAATTAACACAGCAGCATATATAATAAATAGAACTGGAAAATCTACTGTTGATGGGAAAACGCCTTTTGAAATCTGGTATGATAGAAAGCCCAGAATCAAGCATCTACGTGTAATCGGAACAGCATGCAGTGGGTGGATTCCAGATCAGAAAAGAAGAAAGTTAGACCCAAAAGCAAAATCAGGTGTGTTAATTGGTTATGATGGAGATGAAAGCTACAGAATATATGATCAAACAAATAATTTTGTGTTTAGATGCAGAGATGTAGGGTTTGTAAGAAAAAAAAACCTTAAAACTTCAATATCAGATGAGATAGAATCAGAAAAAGAAAATAAAAAGAAAGAATCAAATAGAGAAAATACAGAAACTGATGACAGTACATCTATAATTAGGTTAAACTCATCACATACAGAAACAGAATCTGATGCAGAAATAGAATCTGATACAGAAATAGAATCTGATACAGAAATAGAATCTGATTCAGAAGAAGAAGAAGAACAAGATAGAATAGTAAGCACAAAACAATTAAGAGACAGATCAGTAATTAAAAAGCCATCAAGGTTTGATGACTACAGTACTTATCTATTATTAGAAGATATGGAAGAACCTGAAAATTATAAAGAAGCTATGCAGAGTAAGCATAAGAAAAAAGGGTTAATTCAATGAAAAAAATGAAATGAAATCATTGAAAGAAAATCAAACCTGGGAACTAGTTGAATTACCACCAGGAAGAAAACCAATTGAAAACAAATGGATTTATAAAATTAAAATGAATCCAGATGGTACAGTTGACAAATATAAAGCAAGATTAGTTGCAAAAGGGTATAGTCAACATAAAGGAATTGACTATGAGCAAACATTCAGTCAAGTAGCAAATAAAAGTACTGTAAGGACTTTAATAAGTGTAGCAACTAAAGAAAATATGTCCTTAATACAATTTGATGTTTCAACAGCATTTCTTTATGGAAATTTATCAGAAGAAATATATATGAAACAACCCAAAGGTTTTGAAGATGGGACAGACAAAGTATGCAAATTAAAACGCAGTTTGTATGGGCTTAAGCAAGCACCAAGATGCTGGAATGAAAGACTTGGAAACTTTCTTTCAAAACTTAATTTTGGTAAAAGTACAGCTGATCCTTGTCTTTACATAAGAAATCAGAATGGACATAAAATCATACTTGCATTATATGTTGATGATGGACTAGTTGCATCAACAAGTCAAGCAGAATTGCAGAAATTTTTAGAAGAATTAAAAAAGGAATTCAAAATAACATATAAATCTGCAACATATTTTTTAGGAATTGAAATTGAATCAAGAAATGATGGTTCAAAGAAAATTAGTCAGTCATGTTATACTAAAAGAATACTAAAGGAATTTGGTATGGAAAATTGCAATGCAGTGTCAACACCCATTTTAAAGGATAATGTTACACATGACATTGAAGCCAGGGAGAGTTTCCCTTATAGATCAGCAATAGGAGCTCTTCTATATCTTGCAACAGCAACAAGACCAGATATTGCATTTGCTGTTAATTATCTTGCCAGAAGTGTAGAAAATCCATCAAATAGAAGATGTTACAAAAGTTAAAAGAGTGTTCAGATACTTGAAGGGTACACAAGAGAAGGGTATTATTTATAAATGTGATTCTGAACAAGATCATCTGGAAGGGTACAGTGATGCAGATCATGCTGGGGATTTAAGAACAGGGCATTCAACAACTGGAATTGTTTGTTTATATGCTGGAGGAGCAATTTCATGGAGTAGTCAAAAGCAAAGTTCAGTTGCTATTTCAACAACAGAAGCTGAAATTATGGCAGCAAGTGAAGCAACAAAAGAAATTGTGTGGCTTCATCAACTATTGGAAGAAATTACAGAAGTCTTCAAGAAACCTACTCTTTGGATTGACAATGAAGCAGCTATTAAACTCAGTAAGAATCCAGAATTTCACAAAAGGACCAAGCATATAAAAGTACGCCATTTCTTCATTAGAGAAAAAGTTCAAAATGATGAAATAGAAGTACTCAAGATTAGCAGTGAGAATCAACTTGCAGATGGACTCACAAAGCCTCTACATCAACCAAGGTTAATGATGCTGAACGGAAAAATTGGAATGGACTAACCAACGTTGCAGAATAAACAATAAGGGAGAGTGTTGAATAATATTGTTTATTCTATGAAAAATTATATTATATATTTTGTTTTGGCTACTTTGCCAGTAGAAAGAATTCTGGCAACATTGGCCGTATTTTTATAAAATGCATCATAGTCTTGTTTGTTATTGTTTACAGATATAGTAATAGCGTGAATCTCGATGTTTAAACACCGGTGGTATTTTAGGGTTAAGTTTCTAGTAAAAATATCCATTTTTATTCGTAGTGTTTCATTATTCCTTATGTAGGTGTTACCAGTAGATTACATCTACCTTTAAACATAATCCATTCCATTTTCTGTTCAGGATCATTAATCTGGTTTGATGTAAAGGCTTTGTTGAGTCCATCTGCAGTGATTCTTCACTGCTAATCTTGAAGTACTTTTCTATTTCATCATTTTTGAAACTTTTTTCTAATGAAGAAAAATGGCGTACTTTTATATGCTTGGTCCTTTTGTGAAATTCTGGATTCTTACTGAGTTTAATAGCTGCTTCATTGTCAATCCAAAGAGTAGGTTTCTTGAAGACTTCTGTAATTTCTTCCAATAGTTGATGAAGCCACACAATTTCCTTTGTTGCTTCACTTGCTGCCATAATTTCAGCTTCTGTTGTTGAAATAGCAACTGAACTTTGCTTTTGACTACTCCATGAAATTGCTCCTCCAGCATATAAACAAACAATAATTCCATGTATGCTGACATGCCCCGTTTCTCAAATAACACAGACATGATCTGCATCACTGTACCCTTCCGATGATCTTAGTTCAGAATCACATTTTATAATAAATGAACCTTTCTCTTGGACACAAGCCTAACCCCTTCGAGTATCTGAACACTTTTAACTTTTGTAACATCTTCTATTGATGGATTTTCTATACTTCTGGCAAGATAATTAACAGCAAATGCAATATCTGGTCTTGTTGCTGTTGCTAGGTATAGAAGAGCTCCTATTGCTGATCTGTAAGGGAAACTCTCCCTGGCTTCAATGTCATGTGTAACATTATCCTTTAAAATAGGTGTTGACACTGCATTGCAATTTTCAATACTTGAAATGGTCCACAAACATCTGCAAATAGCAATTCTCCTTGCTTAGTACTATTTAGTCTTTTTCCAAAATTCTGACGATGCATTTTTCCATTTATACATCCTATGCAATTTTTATTATCAAGGTGAGTTTCAATATTTAGTTCTCTTTTGATCAGATTTCTTATGTATCTTCTATCCTGATGTCCCACTCTTTCATGATATAACTGTAATAGATCCTTTTCTTCAAGTGCATATATTTCTGGTATATGGGAGATTTTAGCTTTCATTGCAACTTTGAATAGATCTTCCTTTGGTTTACGATAGCCATTAAAATAGGTTTTTTGTCTACCATAAATCTACATACACTTGGTCCAGATATAAATTCACTATTTGGATGCTTATCATGAGCTGCCAATACTATTGCTTGTTTTGGTTCTCAACAGGAATCCCAAAATATGTCTTATAGGCCACGTACATTTTAGCAGATGTATTAACAGGAAAATATTTTGCTGGTCTTCATAAATTCTCCACGGGACTTAATAAAAAATCATCTGCCTGATATATGCAACCTTTTTGATGCCATCTGCTGGCTGAATGCACTTTTCAAAGACAATGTATCTTCACTTGAACAGCACTAGAAAACTGATGAACTAATCAACTTAAACTATATTGACCGCTTTATCTTACGGATTACTTGTATTTTGTTAAACTTCGGAATGTGGAATCTAAAAGGAATCCATTCCAGAACAGGGAAATAACAATTTGGTGAACTGGAATAAGAATTGGAACGGGATTGTTGAATTCTTCAAAATGTTTAAAAGGAAAAAATTTATAGAGACTCCTAACAAATTATTAATTTGGTGCAGGAAACGTTTTCATTTTAAAGGTCACCCTCCTAAAAAACCATTTTCTGTCTCTAGTAACTTAAAAAGAAAATTTTAAAGTTTACTATTTTAAAAGAATTTTGCCAAAGCTAATATGAAATCGCTGCCAGTTCGTTTTTTCAGGGCTGGAGTGGATGGGGGAGGGAGTAGGGGCACGTAATTTCAAAAAAAAAATGTGAAATTTTTTTTTCCGCCAAAATTCTTGAAATGAATACATCAGTATGAAATAATAAAGAAACCTTTGTTAAACTTTGCAAGAAATATCTTTATTTCGGAACGTATTTAAATGCTAATTCATCGAAATTTCAATATTTGTGATAAAATTTCTTTGATATGAAGCAACAAAATCTCAACCGAAGAAATATTCCTAGAGTCGTCTGGTATAAAATTTGTTACTATAATATCATTTACGTTCTTGCAATAATTAATAATTATAATGATTTTGAGCAATTTATATGCGAAGATATATTAAAGGTGGATCCTTCTTTAATACAAACTGATCGTTATAAAAAGATTTAAATGTCTAGGTTACAAAATAAAAGTTGACTATGATATTAAAAATCAGTCTAAGTAATTCACAAGGTCACGGACCTCTCTCAAAAATAATATTAAAGTTTTTACCTAGAACAAAAAATAAGAAAAAACTAATATTCACAAAAGAATAAGCACACTATGAAGTTAATTTTAAAATAACACAATTAAATCCTTCTTGGAATATGGCGTCACTTGAAATCCTTCTTGGAATATGGCGTCACTGACTCTACTGTGAATAAGAATATTGGAAAGTTTAGTAGATTTAATCAACTAAACAATTTTTCTTCTCTCTCTTCTTCCTCTTCTGTTATTTTTCCTTGCACATATAACCTCATGTTGTCGGCTCTTACTCCTTCTTTCGTTAATACATCCGCTATCTGTGCTTTTGTGTTTATCCATGTTATTTTATTTATTTCTTTCATTTCTATCATTTCTTTAATAACAGCGATATCTATTCTCAATCTTTTACTCGTCACTCCTGAAGTGGAATAAATCGCTTTACTCAGGGTTTTGCTATCAGTCTTTATTTCATTTTCCTTTGTAATTTCTTTCCAGATGTTTTTTAGATAAATAGTTGTCTTAGCTTCTTCGATTAATGCTTACCTTTCTGCTTCTATTGTTGATCTCGCCACCCACTTGGCAACTCCCGACTTTCAAAAATTGGACACTTTTTGTTACTTTCATCTACTAAACTAATTATATAACCTATTTTAGATTTCTCTATTCTTACATTACCCAATGAAGCATTTGTTTACACTTCAAACCTAATTCTTCCTTCTCTTAACTCCTCCATTTTTATCTTCCACTTTTCTCTTCTTATTTTCCTAATTACTCTACTAACTTTTTTCATATCCTTCCCATAAGCTATCTTATTAGCTTTGCTCAAGTCACTCACACTATAAGCAATGTCCGGTCTACTATGTTGACTCACCCAGTTTAGTTGTCCTACTAAAGATCTGTATCTTGTCATTTCTTCTTTATTTAATTCTTTCTCTCCTTTTTTTATAGGTCCGTAGATCTCATCATCTATTTTATGTAATTTTCTTAACTCATCCATAAGCATTCTTCTTCTTGTTTCACTTCCACTCCGATGTATTTAAATAATCTTGCTCTTCAGTTCCTATTTTTAATTTTTGTTCAATTGCCCCTATGACTTCTTCTTCGAAAATTTTATTTCCGATCCATATAATAGATCGTCCACATGGGCGCACATTACTCCTATTAGTTCATTATTCCTTTTCCAACTAAATATTGTTGGGTCTAATGAGCATTTCTCTCCACCTACTTCTTTCATCGTTTTTACCACTTTATTATACCAAACTTTAGCTGCGTCTTTCAATCCATAAACTGCCTTCTTTAACTTCCATATTTTGTTTGTCCTTGCTTCTTTCGGGGGTGATATATAAACTGTTCTTTCAATTTTATCTCCTTGTAGATATCCATGGTTTTACATTTCCAACCATATTTCTTTGATATTCCTATACATATTTTTAAGGTTTCAGTAGCACATGTTGGTGCGTCTGTAGAATATTCTCCATCTTTTTCTTCGAAGCCTCTCACTACTAACCTTGCTTTACAAACCCTTTTTCCTTCTTTCATTTTTTCTGTCACTATCCATCTAGTGGTTAAAACTTTTTGACTTCCCCCATTTACAGCCTCGTACACCTCATTTTCAACCCAGCTTTCCAACTCCTTTACTTTTGCTTCTAAAACCTTTTTGTCTTCAAAATTAGCTAAAAATACCTCTTCCTCATCAGGTATCCGAATAATGTTTTCCCATTCCTTAAAATCAATCCAAGTTTTTTGTCCTGTATTTAAATTCTCCACATTATAACAATTATTCCAAGTCTTGCTTGTAGCTTTTCCTGCTCTTCCTATTATTTTTACCTCTATCATTTCCTCTTGATCTTTTTTATTTGCTCGGTACCTCTCACCTCCCTTCATAATCGGTATTCTCTCTTCTATTTGAACTTCTTCTCTTTCAAGCTCTTCTTCTTCATTAATCCGGTGAAAATTATCTCCTCATCTCTTCCTCTTCAGATTCATGTTCTTCTTTCCTTTCTTCTTCTCTCTTATTTTTCTTCTCTTCCCGTTTTCTTCTAATTCTCGTAATATGTATCCTATTTACCTCTCTAAGAGAGCCTCCATGCTTCACCACTACAGTTTTGACTTCTATTCCCAATTGTTTTTTTCCTTAATCTATACCCATTCTCTCTCTAAAATGTCCTCTCAGATCTCATAGTCCCTCCTCCAGCTGTTTCGCATTCTTTATACATTCTTCCAAATCTTTCAACGAATGTCCGCATATCTTCTTCCTGCTTCTTCCCAATATTGAAAAATTCTCTCATTTTATTGAATTGATCCGTGACCTTGTCTTTACCGTATCTTAACCCCAATTTATCTATTATCGACTCCTCCCATCCCTTCTTCATAAGATCCTCATTTTTATTTCCTTAATTGTTTCAAAAGCTTCTCCTCCTACTCTTAACTTTATCTCCAATCCTGGGTATCTGACATATTCTTTTTCTATGAGTAACCATGTTTTTACTTTTTTCTTCCACTCCTCGAAATTCTCCCTTTCTTCTCCATAAAACCTTGGACATCCTGTTCTATTATCTCTTCTACCTCCTTCAGTTTTTTCTTTATCTGAATCAGTCATCTTCTTCACTTTTTGCTTCGTAACTAAGCTCTCTGCTACCAATTTGATAAAATTCTCTGATAGTACGAAACAAAATCTCACCTGAAGAAATATTCCTGGAGTCCTTGTTGATGTAATGGTCTGGTATAAAATTTGTTATTATAATAACATTTACGTTCTTGCAATAATTAATAATTATAATGTTTTGATCAATTATACGCGAGGATATATTAAAGGAGGATCCCACTTTAATACAAACTGATCGTTATAAAAAGCTTTTTCCGTCTATGTTACAAAATAAAAGTTTACTATGATATTAAAAATCAGTCTAAGTAATTCACAAGGTCACGGACCTCTCTCAAAAATAATATTAAAGTTTTTACCTAGAACAAAAAATAATAATTAAAACTAATATTCATAAAAACATTAATCGCACTAGCACATTAATTTTATAATAAGCCAGGGTAATCCTTTTTGGAATATGGCGTCACTAGAAATCCTTCTTGGAATATGGCGACACTGCTACTGCGAATAATATTATTTCTGAAGTATATTCAAATGTTAATTCTCGAAATATTATTTCAAATATTTGAGAATTTGAAACCGTGTCTACACAAAATCATCGACTCGATTTGAATCAAATTTCGTCAATATGTTTACAAATTCCAAACAATGCCTTTATCTCAATACTCATTTAGTTTGATCAAACCATAAGAGCAGTATGATGTCTTAGGCGTATTATTGCTCAGATTAGATAAAAAAATTTAGAACTGAAAATTCGTTTCGCTCACAACCATGAAGTTCTCGTCAGGTAGTAGGGAGATTATAATCTGGCAGTTATCGAGCCCTTTTTTTATTTTATTTAAAGTTGAAAGACTAATTTTTTTTTTAGACAGTGAGAGTTTAATCACTATTTAATGATTTGTTAGTAATTACAAATAAACTTTAAGTATTTATGGTTACAATCGTAATTAGTTTGCGAATACAAGGGATTAAATTAAAATTCAACAGAGTCAGCAGTATCTTCATTTATGTTTATCATATTTTATCATATTTTATAAATTTTTCACTGTGCATGTCAATACCACGAACCAATCATTTTAGCATTTTATAACAAAAGCTACATGAATGTTACGAGTTACAACAATTTAGAAAAAAAAAACATTTATACAAGTTCATTCTAGGCCTAATTCTTTAATTTCAAATTTTTTTTTATGTTGTATTTGCAAAGCTCTTCCGATTTTGATTCAGAACTATGAAAGCACAAATATAAAATCCAAAGTCATTCCAATATCTGCTGAGAGAAATTACCTTTTTTTTTTTGAGTGGCTGTACAGGGACTTCCCAGCACACAAGAATGCGGTTATACCGCGTTAGTAAACTAATGGCATGACGGGAAATCCTTAAACGAACGAAACAGAACCAGGCTGAGATAGTTAATCTTATACAAAAGTTCAGCTCCAACAGGAAGGCAAAAACTCGATCACTACAAAGTGAGATGATTCTGATAAGATGTGCTGAAGGCGATGCTGAAGAGGTATAGTTAGTATAGTTAGCACGTCAGCGAAGAACTTGCTTCGAAGGTCGGATGGCCATACAATCCATGAGATGAACGACTGTGAGAGGACAGCTGGATGAGCAAAATGGACAGGTTGGGGAACTCCCTGCGACATAAAGAAATCCATGGGTGAGATTGGTATGACCTAGACGCAATCGAGCAAGGACCACCTCCAGGAGGCGGCGACTCCTACTAGATGAAGACCACCGGCCAATGACGGGTTTGACGCCACGAGCATCCTCCCCCAACATGATTGCCAGCCAGAGGAAACCCCGGCGTAATGAAGTTGAGAAATGGTAGCAGGAAATGGCCCAATCGAACAGCCAGGAGGAAGATATTAGGCACCCGACACCTTGTGTAGTACCCGCTTGGCCTCCCCCCCATCACGAAGCCCGTTCGTCCTCAAACGCCACATGGGAGGGAACCCAACAAAACTCAATGTTGTGGTTCCGCGCAGGCAAGCAGAGGGACTTTTGAATGGTAGAGACCAAAGGGTTTCTGGTTAAGCAACGCCTGGAGAACACTTCGAGAATCAGAAAAGATGGTATAGTTTACCCCGGGTGATGGTACTGATTCTGTTCACCGCCATGGACATCGCTATCAGTTCAGCTGAAAAAAAAAACAGACAAATACGGTGGAAGGGTGTGGGATACAGTGATGTCCGGAAACACAGCTGAAGCTCTACCCCTCCCTCCGTCTTGGAACCATCGGTGTAAACCGCTATAGTCGCTATGGACCTCCGCATGGGACAGAAAGGAATCCCTCAACTGCACCGGGTGTGCCTCCGACTTTGTCAAAGACTGGATCCCGTTGCAGAGAGCAGGAGGCGGATAAACCCACTTTGAATGGGTAGAGGTAAAATCATAGTGCATGACCGCTCGCTGAGGAAGGTCGAGGAAAGCGAAGATGGAAGTAACAACCCCAGCAAATAGCCAATAAGAAGGGTTGTGACGGACGCGCTCTATTATAGATGTCAAGGCCGATGAGGTAGGAACCTGAATACGGATGACCAGTGAGCACATGAGCTGGTCTCTCCGCAGGGATAGGGGCATCACCCCCACATCCACCTCCAGGATTTCCCTAAGAGGGGAACGGAATGCTCCCGTGGCAATTCTCAGACCTTCGGTCTGAATGGGGTCAAGAAGATGGAGGTAGGACTGGAAGGTCTGCCCATATATGGCACAACCATATTCTAGTTTAGCCTGCACCAGCATGATGTAAAGGTGGAGCATGGTTTTTCTGTTCGCACCCCAAGTCTTGGAGGTGAGGTGCCGTAAGAGATCCAAGGAACGGCGGCAATTAGCTTTGAGGAGAGTAATGTGAGGAAGGTACGTGAGGCGCTCATCGAGCAGCAGACCCAGGAACCTCACCGTCGGCTCCACACGGATAGGGGAGCCGTGATCTAACCGAAGGAGAGGATCCTGGGTAGAGCGATGGCGACGAAAACCAAATTGGTAGTCGGAAAATGCATGGAGTTGCTCCAACGTGGGAACAAGACGGGAAGCCACCAATCTCTCCATGAGCTTACATGTATTGCAGGTCAATGAAATAGGGCGATGGTTATCAGAAGTCGGATCCTTCCCAGGTTTGGGAATGGGGACAATATATGCAGTAGACCAGACGGGAGGGAAGATTCCTCCACCCATATTCTATTGTAATGCCGAGAAGGAAGGCAGTGACAGAAGGATGAGCATGCCTGAGCATCTGGAAGGAAATGCCGTCAGGGCCAGGCGCTCCATCCTTGCAAAGTTTGAGGGCGTCCTGGAACTCTGTTCTGGTGAATAATCTGTTGTATGGAAGGTCTTCTCAGGTGGAACAGAAAAATCCGACTCCACCCGCAGGCAGCCAGAACAAAAGATCTAGGATAATCAGGGCCGCTGGAGCAGAACGCAAAGTGATAACTAACTCGTCCACCACGACCCCGGGAGCAGAGATGACATCAGAGGTTTGCGGGCCGTAAACAAGGATAATAGGTGGATCTGCATGGTGTTTCCGTGAAATTTTTCGCACCTTTTATGGACCGATCATACAGGCGTAGAAGAATTAACGGTGGAAGCGTAGTTGCGAAAAAACTGTTTCCGCGTACGGCGATTAATTGCTGAAGCTTTAAACAGAATAGAGTTAATAGGGAAGCTTTATGGCAGGTATAGAAGGTGGAGGAATCAGTCTACTCGACCTTCTATCTTCGTGATTGTCTTTAATTAGTAAAATTTAATATTTATTTTTAAAGTTTTATTTGATCTTATATGTTCAAAATTATATCAAATGATTTCTTTCAAATACATACAAGGAGAATGAAAGTTAAATTATAACTATTAGTAATATAATAAGTATTGAATAACAAAAATTAATAATAATAAATTATTATAAATGTTCAGTAGGCTGGGTACATTTAGGTTTTATATTTGCATGTAAATTATATAATTAGTAAATTGTAATTTAATAAATGAAGATATTATAAAGATTAGACAAATATATATAAATAGTCAAACAAGTTTGTATTGCCACACATAAGAACTTTTTCAAGTCAATAAAAGGAATTCAGAAAAGATCACTAATAGAAGATCTCAGAGGGTACAGATAAAATCGTCTTCATTAAATCAAGGTGAGATCCATACATGAGACAATGAGCAATATTAGAGGTTCTTCCGAATCCAAATTAAATGAGTTCTTATAGTTCTTATAATTAAATAATTTGGCTAATTAAGATGTCTAATCAAGATTAAGATTTAAATGATATCAAGTTGAAACAGGAGCCACATCTTCCAGCTATTCCAATTGAGAAAACTTTGTTTAAAATAAAATGTAATTAATAACTAAAGGTTACTCAATTATAAAACCTTGCTGTGGGGGAGAAGAAAAGAGAAATTAGTAATGAAAATAAATAGTTAGGTAAGTTAGGAAATGACTAAAAGAAACTACAAGAACAGTGTACGGAAAAGCAAAGAGAACTACAAGAAGTATAGTAGAAGAACTGCCGACAGAGTCGGTCTCAAAGGAGAACGTAACAAGGGTGTTACGGCTCGACAACAAAAACAAACAATAGGAATGGGCAGACCCCTAGGAGGCTCCTAAGGATCCTTTTACAACCTATCACAGTTAAACAAAAATAGCTAGTTAAAGGAACACTAAACAGGATCCATAAGATTAACCTCAATACAACACACAACCAACAACCTCAACAAGTCAGTGGGGAGTCTGTTTATACAGCCTATACAGCTTACGCTTTTCACGATTAGCGCGAGCACATTCCTGGTTCCACCAGGGGTTTGTTGATTTCCTGGTCCCAGATGAACGGGGTATATGGTCCGTTGCCGCCTGAAGGATTGCTTCCTGAAAGTAAGTGAAGGCATTCGCCGGCAACTTGGGAACCCAGGGCAGTTCAGGAAGATGGGAAGGATGGTATTACGATTGGGTAGTGGTCACTACCACAGAGGAAAGACGACCTTTCCCACCCAAAACGATCTAAAGACGAGATGGAACACAACGAGACGTCAACACAGGAAGAAGTGCCAGTATCAAAACGTTCAAAGGTTGGAAGGCCCGTGTTGAGACATCCCAATGAGAAATCCTGCAAAATACTCTATAACCAATCGGCATTGAGGGACGTACCAGAATCTCCCCACAAAGGATGGCGGAGATTAAGGTCACGAGGACTAACATGGGCGGTGGGTGACTCGTGAAAAATCGACGAGGTCCTTCTTGGTATATTTACAGCTGGGCGCGAGGTACACTGAGCACAGCGTAAGCGGTGTGTCAAGATGGATACGAGCCGCTACGGCATGCAGTGGAGAGGTGAATGGGACAGACTCGTGAAGCAGGATCGCTTCCCCACCTCTGTCGCTGGCTCCACGGTTGCAAAAAATCACGGTCACGAAGTTGCAACTCCTGTAAACAAACAGCCAAGGGCTGATGATCGACAAGTAATCTCTTTAGTTCTTCGTAATTAGCAAAATATCCACGGCAGTTCCATTGGATGAAATGCCATAAACGGGAAAACAATCAATGGTCAGGACGATCCGTGACAATAGTCACGATGTTTTGAGGAAATTACTTACAACCTTTATCCGTCTCTCAACATCCTTAGGCTACGATTACTGGATGAGTATGAACAGGGGGTGACAGGTGCAAGATCTGTTTGAAAGACGTATCACAACATCCTTAGACGTCAGTATGAAATCTAAGTGGGGCAAAATTTTTTTTTTTAATTCCGAATTTCACAAGGAAGCATAATATATATATATATATATATGTAATAATAATAATAATAATAAAAATAATATGTGATTAAATATAATATTAATGTTCTATAATATATCTTTATATAATAATAATAATAATAATACATATAATAATAATAATAATAATAATAATAATAATAATAATAATAATATAATATCTTCTAATACTTCTCAATAATAATAATATCAAAACCAATAATATATATATATAATATAATATATATATATATATAATAATAATAATAATAATAATATATATATATATATATATAATAATAATAATAATAATAATAATAATAATAATATATATATAATAATAATAATATATATATATAATAATAATAATAATAATATATATAATATAATAATATAATAATAATAATAATAATAATATATATATAATAATAATATAATATAATAATAATATAATAATAATAATAATAATAATAATAATAATAATATATATATATATATATATATATATATATATATATATATAGTAGAAATATTTATACTGTGCATTGAGCAAACAATCCATTTAATCGATCTTCAGAAATGGTTGACCTTAGCCAAGTTTTAACTCTTCTTAAAGTGCTGAATGATCTTCCAATTGTGCAAGTCGTTGGTGGAAGCGTTAAATTTTAATTTCTTGTAAAACAACAGGGAAAAAAAGCGCAATGTTTTAGGATCAGTTCAATATACACATTTTCGTCTATATATCTAACCCTTGGTCCTCATCTGATTTCTTCCATAAGTTGAACCTTGATTCTGCTTCACCTTTCCAGTTCTCAATATTGTATATAGTTTGAAGTGATTCAATTTTTCTGTTTTATTCAGATATGGTTAAATTTTTAATTCTAGAGGGGTGTAAAATACAGATAAATGTTGGTATTCTGTTGTCGTCCGAAAATCTGATATGCAGAGACTAAATCAGTGAATTTAGATATGGTATAAATAGAGAAACTCTGAAATAATCCTCCACAGAACTACATGAAAAGTTAGGTCTTTGCATTTGTTTGGACACTATACGTGGCATTGAGAATTCTATAAAATAAAAAATTTCTGAAAGTTCCTTAACACTGGTAAAAAGTTCCTTGAAAACAGATGCGACATGTTTTTCGTCTGTATTGTTTTTTACTATCTCTAACACCTTTTCAACGTGACTGTGAACCTCTTCCAGATTGATAGTTTTAGTTTGATGAATGTTCGTGACAGGCTCAAAGTAAGAGGAATACTTGGCCATGATAACTAAGCAAATAATGAATTTATAGGTTCCTTTTGCTGACGAAAGTTGAAATGCTGCTGTTCCTGTGGCCTTAGTTACTTCTGAATCTGATGCCAAAGTTTCCAAAACCGATTTAATGTGAATGAAATTTTCAAAAAAAATTCTGATGGACTTGTATTTTGAGGACCATCTTGTTTCGCA
>JABUQX010083100.1:0-2500 GCA_015478945.1 Trachelipus rathkii | reverse complement strand
CCCACTTAATGGAGGGTCTGTTTTTTCAATTTGTTGTTTCTTCGCTCTAGGACACTGAAGGGCAGTATATCCTGCCTTCCATTGACATGTCCATTAATATTTTGATGCGTAAGCATGTGCGTTTAAGCTTCCTTTCTGATTACCATAGACGCACTCAGGACATTTAAATAACTTTATATTCCGATGCGTAACCATATGTATTTTTAAGTTTTCTTTGTAATTACACTCATAGCCACCTCATAACATTTAAATTTTTTTTTTTTTTAAGTTTCTCTCCTTGGAGTTCTAAACCTTAGACCTGAGAATGAAGGATTTTCTTATGATGCCTAAGCATGTGTGTTTAAGCTTCCTTTGTGATTACACTTATATACCCTCAGAACATTTAAATAATTTTAAATTTTCATGTTTAAGCATGTGCAATTTTAAGCTTCCCTTGCGATTACACTCATAGCCACACTCAGAACATTTAAATAATTTTATTTTTTTTTTTTATTTTTTTTTTTTTTAAACTCCTTTATTAAGGTTTTTTTATTTTCCTTTATGGGATTGTTCGGGATCAAACCTTGATCCTAAGAACAACCCTCATAATTTTCCCTTCTTCGGTGTCTCATCGATACCCCAGCACAGTTCTTAGTATGCTTAAACTCTTCTTGATTACTGTCATACTCAGCTCCAGTGTGGATACCTTTACCGGGAGTCTCTCGAGATGTTTTTCTCTTTTTTATTGTTCCCGAGGCACCCACAATCACTGGAACTATTTCAATTATATCTATATTCCACAGTCTCCTTAGTTCGTATTTTAGCCTTTGGTATTTCATTTCTTTTTCAATTTCGTAGGCCGAGACTCTTCCATCCCACGGGACTCCGACCTCTATAATCAAGCATTTATTTTCAGTTTTGTTATAGATGACTATATCTGGTTTGTTATGAGTGACTTGTGCGTCGGTTGGTATGTTGTAATCATATAGTATTAAAACTCTGTTGTTTTCCTCTATATTGTTTGGGTTATGTTCCCAGTGGTTAACTGTATTTACTTCTATTTCAAATTTTCTGCATAATCTATAGTGGATCAGTCTGCAAATGTTGTTGTGTCTTTCTGTGTATGTGCCCTTCTGCAGCAAAAACTTACACTCAGATAGTATGTGACATACTGATTCCGACCCTCCACTGCACATTCTGCATTTGTCCGTTATGTTTTGCCCTTCTATGTGTTTTTTGAACCAGTTGGTCCTGAGGGCCTGATCTTGGGCTGCTAGGATGGTTCTTTCATCTTCACTTTTTAGCCATCCTTTTATCATTACTTCATTTGATTTGTACGTGTCAATGAAGGCTTCATCCAGTATATTTTTATGGTGTTTGGCAAATGTGTGATTTTTCCATTGTTCTAGATTTGCTTCTTCTCTCTTCTCTTTGTATGTCATCTTAGCATTCTTTATTTCTCTCTCCAAACTTTCATTGTTTCTGCCTTCTCCATCAAATCTCACATCTCTTAGATAATCATTCATTTTTTTTTATAATTGATGTTGTAGAAGGTTTCAAGTTTTCATGTTCATGCACCCATCCAATGAATCTTCCATCATTGCCCTTCAAATATTTCCCAATTCCTATTATTTCAGATTTGTATATTATATCTATTGTAGGTACTCCCATTCCTCCCTTTTTCTGGATACATGTATCCGTGGCACACATTGGTTTTTATAGGTCATCTTATGTGCGTGCAGCATTTTTCTGGTCATAACATCCAGCTTGTTTAAGTCTTCCTGCATCCAGTCGATGATCCCAAAACCATATGAAAGTACCGGGATCGCCAAGGTGTTAATGGCTTGCATCTTGTTTCTGGGGTTCAATTCTGTTTTTAAGATTAATTTTAATCTTCTCCTATATTCCTTTTTTATTTTTCCCTTCATTATGTTGTTTTCTATTTTTCTGACTCTTCTATTCCGAGATATTTATACGTGCGTTCTTGTTCTAACTCTTTAATTATATCTCCTTCAATTTCTATGTTCTCACTTTCTATTCTTCTGCCTTTCTTGAGTAGCACAAACGCACATTTGTCAAGCCCAAATTCCATGCATATGTCATTAGAAAACCTTTTTACGATTTCTATTTGTTTAATGGTTTCTTCTCTATTTGACGAGTAGAGTTTCAAGTCGTCCATATAGAATAGGTGGGAAATTATTTTGGGTTTCTTCTCGTTTCTCGAATTTATACGATATCCATTCTGCAAATTCATCCGGGTCCAAACCTCAGACCTAAGGATGAGGGATTTTGTTTACCCACCAGCACCCCTGAACATGTGCCTGAAGTGCGTAGAATGGCACCCTATATCTTCCGCGGAGCCCACATGGATTCCCCCCAAGGCAGGGACAACTCACCATCCATGCATGCCCAGATTCTCATTCCATTCGCGAGTACCCGGTCACCTCGAGCTGTTCAGATTCCTCGCCCGAGACACCGACCCGTCGGAACTGGTCCCGCTAAGAACGTTTCAAGCGTAGCT
>JABUQX010083099.1:32500-50000 GCA_015478945.1 Trachelipus rathkii | reverse complement strand
TACATTTAGCGCAACTGGTAGTTTTTATTAATACCACCTTTAAATATTCATGTCACTTTCTCTTAATAAGCCTACCGTGTGATTGACCTTGAATCCCTGCATTATCACGAGAGCAAGAGTTACCAAATAGTATTTTAATTTTATGCTTTGGAGAAAAGTTATGTTTTCTTTTTATATCCTTTTAGGTTTCGAATGATTCTGAGGGACAGAGGGGGACTTTTCCCCTGTCGTCCCCGGTAGGCCGAGAACCCCGGACTCTGTCCATCTTTAACTTTACGCGTGGGATATTCTTTAGCAAAAAAAAAAAAAAAATTCAATGATTGGTACCTTTGCGCGCTCCCTCGGTTGGAGTACTCGAGCTACTTCGTATTCTCAAAAACAATTTTCCAACATTTTTAACAATTTTAAATTTTTAAAAAGCTGCTATTTTTTTATTCACTTTATTCCGGGGTAAAAATGTCTCCCGATTAATAAAATGATATTTATTTCTGTAGCTGCCATAGTTTTTAGTTGGCTACGCTCCGGCCTCTTCGGATGCTGGACATATATATAAGTTATGAGCAGCAAGATATATATATATAAGTTGCTGGTTATATATAGAAGTTGAAACAAAGCAGTTATAGAAACATTTATATATATATATATATATATATATATATATATATATATATATATATATATATATATATATATATATATATATATTATATATAGATATATATATGGTTATGTTGTTAACATAGCATATATATATATATAGTTACAGAGCAGAGTATAGTATATATATATATATATATATATATGTTGAGTATATAAGGTTATATATATATATATATATATATATATATATATATATATATATATATACATGTTACATATACATATATATATATATATATATATATACCAAGTTCTCCTAAAAATAAGGATACACACAAATAGTACTGTCAAATAAAATAAAAAAGTAGTTCAATTTTATATCTAAACAATATAATCTAAGACCCCTATTAATGCATAAAGTACAACAGTTATTCAAAATGACCTGCGTCTGTTGTAACACGAATCTTAAGTGCAATAGGCAATTCCTCTGTCGGAAAGTTCATCACCTCATCGTTAGAGGTCGCTTTAAATAAACAATATTTGGGTGTCGTCTTGAGCAGATCATACCGTCTAAAACTGTCCATAATTTGTAATCCAAAGGATTAAGATCGGGGCTGCTAGGCGGCTCAATCGACAGCCGATAGAAAATGGCTAACATTGCCTCTGACCAAGGTTGTGTAGACATTGTTTTATGTTTCGGTTCTGAATCCTGTTGACAGATCCATGGTTCATTTTGGAAGAGGTAATGTCATTGTGATTTTACCACACCTTCCAGAACGGTTTGCAATTTGCAAATACAAGGCTGCAGATGTTTTTACCCTTTATTAACAAAACGGATGTCTGTGGCCACATCATAACTCATTCACCACCAAACCATCACAGAAGCCCGATGATGACTTCTTTGGACAAATGGTGCGAATTTTGTTGCTTCCCTTGACAACCTATCATATACCCAATCATTTAGTTTGTTAATTAAGGCATTCTTCAACGGTAAAGATTTTTTTTCATCTGTAAAGAGAATTTTTCAGTGACGATCATGCGCTTGCTCAGCCATTAGATATTAAGACTTTTCTTTCCTTCCTTTCTTTAGGCCATCGAGAGTAAATGTCCGGTGCATCATTTGTAAGCCCTTAATCTTAGGTGCTCTCTCTCTCTCTCTCTGACGATGAGCGACATGGAATCCTTAGGTATGTGCATTTTACGTGACATGATGTTTTGCTTATGAAGAGGATTTCGTTCAATTCGTGCCTTTACAGCTTTGAGAGTTTGCAGTGTCCGAACAGAACATAGCCTGCCAGATATATGGCGATCTTTTACATCATAAGTAAGGCACAAGACACAAACTTACTGCTAATACCTAGAAAATGGTACTCTTTTTTACGCCACACTTATATAATGCTATAACAGCAACACGATTTTGTTTATCGCACACTCCATAATTACTTTATATGCAACAGACAAAAAACAATATCTAGGCTTAAAGTACAGACGATACGTACATATTGACACCATAAGTTATGGCTTTGAATATACGAATTTTGTTATTACTTTTGAAGCTTTTAGATATATATTATATATATGTATTATATATATATATACATATTATTTTGATATATATTATTATTATATTATTATTATTACATATTATTATTATTATTATACATATATATAGATATATTATATATATTATTATTATTATTATTGGTTATTATTATATATGTATCTGGTACATATATATATTACATAGTTATTGATATATATATATATATTAGTTTATATACATATTATGTTATTATGTGCAGACATATATTATTACATATATATATTATATATATATATATTATGTTATATAGATATATATTATACATGGCTAACATAATACATATAGCTAAATATCCAAAATTTAACAACTATGGATTAGAATCATTTATCTTGGCCACTCAATATTTTTGTATATGGAGTACTATAAATATATATATATATATATTTATTAAGTTATTTTCCAACAAGAGTGCTAGTATATATATATAGGAGTTATATATGTTCTCTTTATATATATATATATATATATATTCTTCCTCCTATCCCCAGATTGGGGGTGAGGTGCGTAGCATACACTGGAACAGAAAAGTAGTAGAAGCACATGACGCAAGTCGAAAAGAAAGCACACCCCCTTTTACCGTCCCCTTTACACCCCAGTGAAAAATCGTCACCACAATCAGAAAAATCCACCCTGAGGCTTCACGAGACAGCGACGGACCCTCACTGCGGTATCTCGTCAATGAGGGTTCATTCCCTGGGCAAAGCCCACAACCATACCCCTCACAAAACCCCGCCATTCACTCCTGTTATGAACCTTTCTTCTCGATTCTGCCAAACTCAACTCACATTCCTCTCCTTCAGGCATTCCTTAACCGGACTGGACTCAATCTACTTTTTCTTCGGTCTACAAGCCGGTCGATTTCCAGCACACTCATCAATCCTTTCCATATGACCAAACCATCTCAATGTACTTTCGTTTATTTTCTCATTTATTTCCTTCTTCACATCACACAACTCCCTATATATATATATATATATATATATATATATATATATATATATATATATATATATATATATATATATATATAGTAAATATATATATATATATATATATATATATATATTAGAGGTGTAGTGATGGTGATTTTTCACTATCCGCGGATTCGGATAGTAAAATCACTAATCGCGGACTGAGGAGGCGGAGTCGGAGAAATTTTTTTTGCCATTCATCATCGTAAGTACTCCCTTATTTACAGCAGCAAGAGCAGCAGAGCTGGGCTGGAGTTGGCTGGGCTGCTGGTGTGTGTTAAATTCAATAACTACTTGCGGGATGTAACATAAATCATTATTTTTAAAATGCAATTTGATTAGCTAAGGTTAGGTTACGTTATGTAACGTAATGATTAAGTCAGGTTAGGTTTCGTTAGGTTAGGTTAGGCTAGGTTAGATTAGGTTAGGTTAGGCTATATTATTAGGTTAGGTTAGGTTAGGTTAGGTTAGGTTAGGTTAAGTTAGGTTTGACTAGATAAGTTAGGTAAGCCAAAAATTTAATGTATTTACCCTAAGATTATTAAAAACGATACATTAATTATTCATTTTCGCTCCTGGAGTCAACAGCTTAGTAGCAGCAGCAGTATGCTGGCTATATATATATATTAAGGTTATAGCAGCAGCATAGGCAAGTTATAGCATACTATATGTTGGTATGGTTATTATTATTGATATATACATATGCAGTATATCTGATATGCTGATATAGCTGGCTGGTTATTGGCTGGCTGGTTATTATTATTAGTTATTTGGTTGGAGCAATACATATACATATTTTAAGTTAATTTTTAAAGTGTACTATATAGTATATTATTATTATTATATTATTATTATTATATATTATTATTATATATATATTATACATATTACATATTATTATTATATATTATTACATATATATATATATATTAAGTTATTTATATTTATTATATTGTACAGCAGCAAAGAGCAGCAAGATATATTACTAAGGCGCAAAGAGTTGTTATTACATACATATACATATGCTATTATTATATATATATTATATTATATTATTATTATTACCTATATACATATATATATATATATATTATATATATATATTATTATATATATATATATATATATTAGTTATTATTACATATATTATTACATTATAGATAAACAATATATTTACATATATATATGTATATATTAGCATATTACAAAGATATTTATTGTTGGTTATTATTGAAAGGTTATATATATTAAGTTACATATATATTATATGAAAGAGATATGTTTCATATGTTATTACAGCTATTGGCTACATATGCATGGAGTTGGAAGAGGTTACATAGTATATATGCTACATACAATGGGTTATTATATATGTTATTATTATAGTTGTTATTATTATATATATAAAGATATTATTATATATTATTATATATATATATATTACATATTATATTATTATATATATGAGCGATATATTATTGCTGGTACATATATTATTTCATATTACATATGCTATTATATATACATATTACATGTTATTATTAATATATTATTGTTATTTATGTTGGTTATTATTATTATTATTATTATTATTATTATTATAATTATTATTATTATTATTATTATTATTATTACATATTATATTTCTTACCTATTTGATTAATTCTTATACATATTGGCTATTAAGGTTATATATATTGAAAGGAAGAAGAAATATTATTATATATATATATACATATACAGTTATATATATATATATATATATATATATATATATATATATATATATATATATATATATGTAGTTCTCCATTATAACTTTGTAAAAATTTTTTAATTTATGCTCGTTTACTTATGCTAAAATTTGCGCGAGCAAAATTTTTAGCATAAGTCGAAGAGAAATAGTATATAAACCCGTCCTGCTGAGATACTGGGCAATTATTAAGAATCAATGAAAATCTCACTCAAGATACTCACTCCAGAACTCCTCCAAACTTCAAAACACAACTTTTGGCCAATGGAGGTAAATTTATGGAAAAAGGCTGCGACTGAACACTTTCGATCTACAAAATCTTCGCTAAAAACAAAGAAGTCAGAGTGCAAGGGTGAAAACGCGCCAACAGTCTGTGACTACTAATTCGCCTACGGAGAGTATCTCAACAGAAGGGACTTGTTACAACTTTACTTTTCATTGAATAAATCGTCTTATAGTTTTGGATTTATTTAAATTCCCAAAACTCCGAGATACTTTATTTAAAAAGATAAGGTACAGCAAACTTTGTTTGCGCTTACTAAAGAAATAAGACCTCAGGACTTTGTGTCCTATTTCATAAAGATAAGTGTGAAACCTAGTGTTTCATTTTACTAAAGAGATAATTGCAGTGGCTTATCGTTGCTAACGTAGTTGTGAACTACAAAACTTTTAAACTCATTATATACTTATATAGGGGGACTAAAGAAGAGACCACCTACATCACTCCAAGTCCTCCCTATATATATATATATTTAAGGTATATATATATATATATGAGAGCAAAGAGTTATATATATATAGTATATATATATATATATATATATATATATATATATATATATATATATATATAGCATATATTTATATTACATTATATATTACATGCATATATATATATATATGTATATATATATGCAGTATGTTATTATAAATTATATGTTATATATATGTTATATATATATATATATATATATATTATATATAGTTGTTAACATTTATATATATATATATATTATATATATATATATTTATTATTATATATATATATATATATATATATATATATATATATATATTATAATATATATAGTTATATATATATATATATATATATATATATATATATATACACTTCAGGGAAGCCACCAGATATATATATTATATATATATTAAGTATATTATATTATTATTGCTAAGGTTGGCTAAGAGCATATAGCAGCAGCAGGCAGAGTATATATTATACATATATATATATATATACACTGTGCCACCAGATCATGGACGTAAACCCAACCTTTGTACAGTCCACCAATATCTTTCAGCCCCAATCCATTTGAAAGGTTATATATAGTATATATATATATATATGCATATATTGGTGTTGTTATATTATATATATATATATTATTATTATATATATATATATATATATATATATAGGTTAAAGAAAGAAAGATATATATATATATATATATTATATATATATATATATATATATATATATGTTATATATATATATATATACATATTATATATATATAATACTTAAAATTAATACCCTCAAATCATGCTTCAAAACAAAGCTTCTGAGTCCTTTCGCGAGAGTTTGCTTCTCTTTTTCGTAAATGAGATCTGTACCGCTGAAAAGACGCTTTGCTCGCCAGCTACACTTATTAAAGGGCATGCTAAGTATTTCCTCGTGAGTTCTGTAAGATGTAAAACTTTTACAATTATCCCGCCATCAAACCAATGGATCTTTATCCGATTCCAAGAGTTTTCTGAAGCTTTGATAATTTTTGATCAATGACAGAGTGTCTTTTCGACACTTCTGAAACAAGACTCTTCACTGCTGCTAGAAGCTAAAAAGAATGTTCATGGATTCAGCAATGGTTTCACTAGCAACAGATTGTAAATGTGTGTCTGTTTTTGTAATCTTTTCCTTTTTATTGGCTGATGGGAATTTCCTGCCTTTAAATAGCATTTCTCATCACATAGACATAGCTTCAAATACTTTAACCCTGTGAAACACGTGGTTCAATAAATTTGGTTTTGTATCAGATGGCTGGTGAAAAGCTGTTTGCGCATGCATAATCGTTTTGCAGAATCTGAAATCTATTATCATCTCCAGCATGAGTATTTCTGTTATCTTTGAAAGTCTCTTACTTTTAATAGCAGAATTTAGCACAGCTTTCACCGTTGCAACTAGAGGAATCCCGTCTGACGACAAACAAGAATTTTTTGAGCTAATAGTCTTAGTTCCCCTTCAAACGGTTTTAGAAGAGTAAATACAATTATCTAATATCGCATTATCAATTCACCTGTCAACCCTTTCACCTTTGTGTTTGTTCTAAGCGTAAGAAAGACAGTTTCCTTTATTTCTAAATCCCCCAAGCATGTATAAATACTACAACAGGGAATCTTGAGCATCTTGTTATAAAAGAGGAACATTTAGTCTCTTAATTCATAAAAATACTATCCGCCATCCGCAAAAAATTTATGCGGATGCGAATGCGGATGCGGATATCAAAATGATGCGGATATCCGCATGTGCGGATGCGTTATCCGTTACACTCTAATATATATATACAGTATATATATTATATATATATATGTGAGACAGAAAGAATATATAGCAGATATATATATATATATATTTATATATATATATATATATATATATATATATATATATATATATATATACAATAAAAAAAAAAATATATATATATTATACATAGATATTGTTAAGAGCATATATGTTTATTTGGTTAAGGTTATTAAGGTTATTGCTATTATATTATATATATATATACAGCAAAGATGTTGGTTGTTGGGTTATATATATATATACATATATATTATTGGCTATTCATTATTATTGTTATATATATTATTATATATATACATATATTATACATATATATATATATATATATATATATATTATATATATATATATATATTTATATTATATATATATATATATATATATATATATATATATAAACCGACATAACGGAAAAGAAATATAGCTGTAATCTCCTTACCCTCATTTACTAAACAAAAACAAAAATACATAAATTTATATCAAACTAAAATAAAAATAAATAAATAAATGGTATACTTTATTAAATAAATCATGAAATGAATGCCTATTGAGGTTAAGTGGGGCTGCTCAGGTCAGGCAGGCATCGAACTCACTCATCGACCTAACGAGGAAATTGAGAATTTTTATTTTTAGGTCTTTATCCACTTACAGTATGTTCGAAGTTATTTTTAATTTCATTCATATATTATGGCCCAGTGCACATGTAGACTTCGGATGTGCGGTGCCGGATTTGCTATCTCGTGATTATTGGTTTACACTTTACATTGTCAAATGCACTTGTGTCCTCAAAATTGCAGTGGCACTGAGAGTCATGTATTATGCCTGACATTTTCTGAAGGAATGGGTGTTGCCAGGATTTCAATCAAAACAAAATATATATATATATATATATATATATATATATATATATATATATATATATATATATATATATATATATATATATATATATATATATAGCCGTAGTCAGGGGGGTTTGAGGGGTCTAAGCCCCCACCCCCGAAATTATTTAAGCTAGCAAAATATTTTGATGGCTTGAACAGTGGTGACTCATGTATAGGCACTGCGGAACTGTTGCACCCCCTATTTCTATTCGATATTACCGATAACATGCAATATATAGAGTTTTCTTTCCTTAATTGTTTCTTTATACTTGTACAATATATAATCCTTTTTCTTAATGATGTCGGTAGCAATCCCCTAGTTCATGAAAAAATTACAAAAATCATTGTATGAAACTGTACGATTCGTAGTTTCACCGAAGCGTTGTTTGATTGTTGATTTACTGTATCGTCGATCCATATAGGTTAGGTATAGGTTTACTGCATCGTCAATCCATATAGGTTAGGTTTTGGCTTAGTACCTCCTAGTTCAGGTTATGATAAATTTTGTTAAGTATACACAGAATCAATATATGTTAAAAAAAGATCAATAAGGAGTGAATTTTGCCCCGAAACATTATTTTTTCCCCTACCTCAATTTTTTTCACTTTTTAGCATTAAAAAACATTTTCTTTCTCATGCAAATTGTACGTTAATGCGTACTTTACTATTTAATTTTTAAGGTTAAAAGGTTTATTATGTTATGTGGCTTTTTGCTGATATTGAAAGATTGAATTTTAGCAGTATTGTCGTTTAGTAATGTTGTTGTGAGCGTAGTGGTGTTTGTGTATGGTAGTGAGTTACGTATGAGGATTAATAATGTAAGATTTTTTTGGTTTTGTGGTGTGTAAATAATCATATTCATAAAATTTGGGTTCTGGGTGGTTTTCAGAGAGGTATGCTTCGTGCATTACTGCTATGCGGATGTCGTGTTGTTTTAGAAAGATTTCTTTTCTTTGCTTTTATTATGTAATCCGTTTATGTTTATTTGTAATATGTTAATGTAATGATTTTGCTTGTTCATCTTTGGACAGTAGGTTATTTTGGGTGGGATACATATTTAGCATATCCAGTCGTGGTTTGTGGGAGGCGGTGTTGTGAAAGGTGAGCAATGAGCAGTGTTTGTGGATCCACTGTTCACACCTATTTCTTCTTATAATTTTGTTGCAAATGGTGCATAAGCAAATTCCAGGTCCCGGGTCTCTTTCTATGTCCCCGGCTTTTAGAAGAAGAACTGAGGCATGCGCCAAGAATATGTCCTAGGAATTAGAAAAAAGTATAAGAAAAGATGATGAAAATAGTTGAGATAGAGTGTCCCAAGCGATCCTCGGATGTCTCCGGAAGGGACGGCTATGGATCGTCGCTGCAGGGACCTGACATCGAGATGCGGGTGAGGGGGACGAAGAAGAATTGGGGATTCTCTTCCGGTAGATCCTTCTGCAGTAACAGGGTGTGAACCTTCTTCTTCTGGGTACCTATTATTTTATATATATATATATATATATATATATATATATATATATATATATATATATATATATATATATATATATATATATATATATATATATATATATAATATATATCTGTATATATACTCATATAATTGAGTATATATTTAGTATATATAATATATATATATATATACATATATATATTAATATATGGTAAGGTTACTATATATATATATATATATATATAGTAAGGTATATATATATATATATATATATAAACAGACTTATACAGAAAGCACCCTTGTCTGATCTTTGGAAAATTTCTTAGTGTTTTTTCTTCCAGCTTCTCCATTTTCTCCAGGACTATTTTTCAGTGAATTCTCAAAATGCACATTCCACCGAGCTGGTTCTCGTGCATAATTGAACTCAACTATACATCTACATTTTGCAATGTACTATATATAAAGTACTTTTCGATGTTGCTAGTTGACCACGGCTTAACCAAAAAGTTATGAATTTTTTTTTTTTTTTTTGCTAGGAGATTGGCAACCGCTCAGTTTATTTTTTTAGGCCAAAGTATCAACAATTTCTGTTACTTTTTTTTTTTTTTTACCTATCCAGAACCTGTGCACCATAGTGTAATTTGACAGAACCTTGAGTAGCGATATATATATATTATTATATATATATATATATATATATGTATATATATATATATATATATATATATATATATATAGATATTATATATATATATATATATATATATATTATATATATATATATATATGTTATTATATGTTATTAAGCGATATATATATATATATATATATATATATATATATATATATAGGTATAAAGTTATTGCTAAGCGTTATTATATATATATTATAGTTATATATAGTATATATATATATATATATATATATATATATATATATATATATATATATATATAAAAGTATGGAGAGACTGTCCTATAAGTTTTTACACCTTTTTTTTTATTACCAAATAGTATATTATTTTACAACTTTATATTGTTTATTTTTATTATTTAGAGCTAGTTTCTTTACCAACAAGCATTGAAATCGTTCTGCTTGGCATATTTTAAATGTATAAATAACTGGTCTAATGGTGCAGGCATGCAGATTGGCACGGCACTCTCGAGCTCTTTAAATATTTTAAGAGAAGATTACCCAAATCTAAAGATTTTCAATTAAAAATGATGTCAACGATGTCAACTTCCTTTGGTCTATTTTTTCCCCCTACTCATCATTAACCTTTCAAAGCAAAATCGATCGAGTCTGTTTAATACCAATTATTTATACAGTACAGTTATGGAAAATAAACATTCTCAGGACTTTTAGGAATGATTCTAAATAATATAAAACAATATAATTTAGCAAAATAATATATTATTTTGTAAAATAAAATAATAAAAAAAATGGCGTTTACAATATAATTTAGTAAAATGATAAATTATTTTGTAAAATAAAAGAAAAAAAAACCCTTACTTTATTTTTTTACATTTTAAAAAAAACGCTTAAAAAAACCCGGATTGGGTGTGTGTGTGTGTGTGTGTGTGTGTGTGTGTGTGTGTGTGTGTGTGTGTGTGTGTGTGAGAGAGAGAGAGAGAGAGAGAGAGAGCTGAACAAAGGAAGGATGAGTCAGTGTGAAAAAACATGCAGCATGAATTCTCCTCAAAGGAGGAGGAATGCGATGAAAAGTTAAAAGCCGCATTCAATGTAATTGCAATAGTGTAAAAAGTTGATGGAACAATACAGTTATCAAGAAGAGATTGGAGTAAGTCAATGTGAGTAGGAGAGTCGATAAATTGAAAAGACGTAGACTCAACCTCCTCAAAGATTTAGTTGTAAGGCGAACAACGCTCTTTTAAAGAGCAAGCAACGGAGGTGGTGTGAAGATATTCTAAAGTGGCTACAGAACACGTAACATCTTAAAAGTTTGCTTAATAAGAGAAGCAATGTTATCTTCCCAAGAAAAATCACAAAAAAAGAAAAAAAGAAAAATCCGACAACAATCTTAAAGACAGAGAAAAGTTTGAATTGTGTCTTTTCGAAAATGATGTAGTAATAAGGAAGATTTTGTCAAGTAGAAAGATGAACTAACCGAGTTTTTGAGGCAATGAAAACAACCATTTTTTTTATTCTACAATGCAAAGCATGAAAAAGATTAAAGGTCATTTGCTCTAAGGGCATTCTTAAAGCATCTGTTATTTGTTGTATGGAAAATGGAAGGAAGTCTTTCAATTTTAAAAGAATAATGAAAAGTGGTATCGTCAAAATAATAGGCAATAGATAACGAAGTAACAAATGGTAGTCTTTAAAGAAATACAGAAGGATAGGAAAAACCCTGAGAAAACCACCACTATTTACAGATTTAAAGAATGAAGGGTGGAAAATAGCCTCCATACCAGATAGAATCTCGTTGATTATGCTTTCTGAGCGTTCTGCTCCAAGGAATCCCTTCAACTGAAGCAAAAAATCATTCTAAGGAAAAGGCAAAGAAGTACGACTGAAATTCCGATCAGCTTTTGCTTTAACTCTTTCAAACCTCGAATATCGACCTCATGTCGTTCAAGTCGGTCATCTCTCTATCTACTTCTCTCTTTCTCCTTCCTCACTCTTGTACATTCCTTTTATATCTATCTCTCATCTTCTCCTTTCCTCTCCTCTTTCTTTCTCTTTCTCATATATATATATATATATATATATATATATATATATATATATATATATTTGCTAAATGATTTCTGGTCTAGTGTTGGAGGCTTCGACCCAGTTTGTCAGTATGAAGATTTTCTTCGCATGGTTACGGGGAGACAGGGCTACAACCGGTCCTTTCCTTCTGCTTGTACTACTCTTGGACCAGCGTTGGAATCTTATGAGCCTAGAAGCAGGGATCCTCTGGAGAGCTCTGGGAGAACGAGTTTTGAGGCCTAATGGAATAAGATGCTCGTTCTACTGAAAGGGCGAAAACCTTACCTGAGATTGTCTAACTCAAGGAATGGCGTCGGAAACCATTGCGCTGAGAAATGCTTTTCTAGAGTGTTTTAGGGCTAAGAGTTTCGGCCCAGAAGGCGAAGATGCTGGACTAACTGGCTGGGCGAAAGCCCTTCCTAGGAGGTTGAGATTATATATATATATATATATATATATATATATATATATATATATATATATATATATATATATATATATATATATATATTTCTATATATATATATATATATATATATATATATCACTATATATATATATATATATATATATACATTATATATATAAAAATTCCGCTTACTTCATTCCTCTATTTAAATGTAATTGTAGTTACAATTATCAGATCGAAGAGATGACTACGCTAAAAAACAAACAAACAAAGAAATATTTCAACTCTCTTTCATTACAGTTTACTGCTTAATATAATTTTATAAATAATATATATATATATATATATATATATATATATATATATATATATATATATATATATATATATATATATATATATATATATATATCTCACTAATATTAGATGTAAAAATATGTATATATATATATATATATATATATATATATATATATATATATATATATATATATATATATATATATCCTCCTCACTTCTAATATATATATATATATATATATATGTGGTGTGTGGGGTGTGGGGTGGTGTGTGGTGTGTGTGGTGGTGGTGTGGTGGTGGTGGTGTGTGTGTGGTGGTGGTGGGGTGGTCGAGGTGGTGGAGTGGTGATGGTGGTGGGGTGGTGGTGGTGGTGGTGGGTGGTGAGTGGTGGGTGGTGGGTTGTGGGTGGAGGTGGTGGGTGGGATGGAGTGTCGATAATAAATAATAAATAATAAAATAAATAATAAATAAATAATAAATAATAAATAATAAATAATAAATAATAAATAATAAATAATAAATAATAAATAATAAATAATAAATAATAAATAATAAATAATAATAATAATAATAATAATAATAATAATAATAATAATAATAATAATAATAATAATAATAATAATAATAATAATAATAATAATAATAATAATAGTAATATGATGTCTCGAAAACCTTGAGACTCCTAACTTCGATATTCCATGGCTTAAGATCTTCCTTCTCACTACTACTATTATCTTGTGTATCTGCTACTGCCTCTTAATAGAACAATTTTCCAGGCTCATTTTAAATATCTTACTACTTCTCACGAGACTGTTACTTCTTCTCATCCAAATGTCGAAGTCCTCAACTTAGGGGATTTCAAAGTAAACTACACTGTGTGGTTGGGCTCTTCTCATGCTGATACAGGTGGAAAGGAGGCCAAAAGATCTGAAACAGTTGATTAAGGAACCTACACACATACCAGATCGTCCTAACCAATTCTTGAACACTCTTAATCTATGCTTTGTAAGTCTTAAATTTAACATTTTCTCTCCGGCAGCTCCACAATGATCTTAACGTACTTTCTGACACTTTAATCGAGCATTGCGTCGCTTCTTTGCTACATATCCTTGATATGAATCCTGTTTTGACTCGGAGGACGCTTCAGTGACTGCCGAAAAAGTAGGGGCCGTGATCTCGGAATCTTTTTCTTCTCAAAATAAGTGGTTCGATGGCACCTGCAATCATGCTCTTCAGGACAGAGACAATGTCTATCGGAAATGGAAAAACTCTCCTTCGCCTATCACTTTTGCTAATTTTCGTTCAACTTCTGTAAATTTGTCTTACATCCTCTTATTCACTCTGACGGATCTAATACTCCTTCTTAAAGGTTAATCTCTTCGGCCTCCTTTTTTAATCTAACTCCACCCTGGACAATTCTGGTAACCCTCCCCTACTCCTTCTTCTCTCAGGTGTCCCATGACTCCTCCTGTGATTACCAATGATCGAGTGCGTGAGATCCTGAGATCTATGAACGTTAGGAAGGCTCGTGGCCTGGATGGCATTCCGAAGGGTAGTGGCCCGGATGGCATTCCTCCGCGTGTTTTGAGGGAGTGTGCTTCCGAGCTGGCGCCTGTCCTCTCTCGGTTTTACTCTCTATGCCTTAATTCCAACACTCTCCCTCAGTGCTGGAAGTGCTCATATGTTAAACCGATCCCGAAGAGGGGTATCCACTCTGATCCTTCTAACTATCGTCCTATACCTCTCACTTGTATTCTGTTCAAACTCTTTGAAACTTTTCTCAACTCTCATTTTCTGGATCATCTGAAATTTCATTCCTTCCTTTCAGATCACCAGTATGGTTTTCGACTTTCGAGGTCAGTTGGTGACATTCATTCCTACCTCACTGATTTATGTTTTTTTGCCCTCAGGGGCCATGAAGAGTCGTGTGTGGTGAAGATTGACATATTGAAAGCTTTTGACTGGGTATGACATGCGTCGTTACCATCTCTAAGATCCCTTCCTTTGGATTTCCTCCTTCTCTTTGCTTACTTATGACTAATTTTCTCTCAAATCGCTCAATAACGGTACTTGTTGATGGAGCGACCTCTTTCTTCTATCTTTCCTGTTAATTGGGATGTTCCGCGAAGTTCTGTTCTATCTCCAAGTTTATTCTTACTTTTCATTAACGATCTTCTCAGTTGCACATCTAACTCTGTTCAATCTTTTGTTGATGACTCAACTAAACGATCTTCGCAGTTGCACATCTAACTCTGTTCAATCTTTTGTTGATGACTCAACTAAACATTTTTGCACTCAATTCCAATCTGCTCCCTATTTTGCTTCTAGAAATGATTCTCAACTTCAGTTCTCCGATTCTATTCTTGCCGATCTGGATGGGATTTACCGGTAGGGTCGCCTCAACCTTGTGAAGTTCAACTCTATATAAAAATTCATCTTCTTCACATTTCCCTCTCAAAAACATCTCCCAACGATCCTATCTTCATCGACGGCTCTCCCGTCTCACCTGAAGACAACATAAACATTCTTAATGGTCTGATAAACTATCTTGGAAGCATCATATCACAATGGTTGCTACGGTGGCCTCAAAAAAAAACTGGGAGTTCTGTTAGGTTGCGAGAATTTTTTTCTTCCGAACAGTTACTATAACTATCAGCTCTTGTATGGAGTACTGTTCTCACATTTGCTGGGGGCCTCGGTTTCGCCCTTCTTTTGATCGGTTGAGGTTAAAGCTAAAAGACTAATAAACTGTCCCCTACTTTCAAGCTCCCTTGACCATCTAGCTCTGCGACGTGACGTTTGTACATATCTCTTTACTATAGATACTACAACAGCAGGTGCTAGAGGGAGTTGACCTCTCGCATTCCGCCATCATTGTGTCGCCCTCATTCCACAAGGGGTGCCATGCTTTCTCATGAATTCCGTGTGAATATCGGGAGCTCCAGGCTTGTTTGTTGTGGCGCCTCCTACTTTCCAGCTACCTCTCTTCTGTAAAACTCTCTGCCTTCATCTGTTTTTCCCTCTGTATTTAATCTCCCTCTTTTTAAGAACTCTATCTGAACTTACCTCAGAGACTTGCGCTAGATAGGGGATGGTGTGGGTTTTATCATTTTTTTTTTTACTTATTTATTTTTATTTATTCTGCCACCTTCATGAAAAGGATATTATATATATATATATATATATATATATATATATATATATATATAAAGTTATATTATTATTAATTAATAATATTAATTTATTATATATATATATATATATATATATATATAGTATTATATATATATATATATATAATATTATATTATATATATAATATTATTATATATTAGTGTTCAAAGTTCTCATCTTTATTTACAAACATATTTATTAAATATTATGAAAAAATAATTATAGTTTCTTTACTTTCTTCAAGTTTCTTGCCTTTGTTTCTAATCCCAAAAAATATAAATTTTAAATAATTTTTAAACTATTTTTCAACTTTTTTTTTTTCAAGAATATGAAAGTTACATCAAATTTATTTTTATTGTTTTGCCTCCTTACCTGTAAGGTAATAAAATTTCAGCTCTATTATTAAAAGGAATTATTAATTAATGCTACACAAAAACCCCGACCAGAGAGTTGGAAACGTATGAGGTCTCCGGTCGGAGCCGGAGAGTTGTTAAAAGCCGGATATCCAGCCTTGCCCTGTATATATATATATATATATAATAATATAACGAAATATATATATCGAAAAATTAAAGTGAAAGAAAAAAATATATATATATATATATATATAATATATATATATATATATATATATATATATATATATATATATATATATTACATATATATATATAATTATATATATATATATATATATATATATATATTATATATATATATATATATATAATTATATAGTATATATATTTATATATATATAATATAGTATATATATATATATATATATATATATATAACGAAATTAATTCGAAAATTAAAGGCTGATAAACCTCGACACACTATGCTTGAAAATGCAAAAGTCAAACTAATGCACATAACTTGAAATAGTGCGCTATATTTTAACAATATAACAATTTAAAGAAAGGAAATAGTAATTAAGTATGGGATCAAATTGCTGGACAGATAGGATGAGACCCTAAGGAATGACAAGAAACTCGACCCCTTTTCGAAGGTGGGAGTATTTAGG
>JABUQX010083099.1:12500-15000 GCA_015478945.1 Trachelipus rathkii | reverse complement strand
TTCTGTATTTCCCATTAAGATTTAATACTCCCATCACTTTATAATTCTGCTTCGTGCTCATGATTTGTGTCTATATTTTCGCATTATGATGCGTTGAGATCTTGGGTTGTAGCCACTTACACCCCCTCCCTTGAATAGGGCTCTGCCCGTGAGTGGTGGTGACAACTGTAAAAAAAAATCCTTGGTTGGGCAGATATGTGGTAAATGAACTGAATCTCCAGCTCACCCTATCCAAAACATCATTCTGATTATCCCAGAAAAAAGCACTATCTTCAAAATTATCTCCTGATGGACCATATGTCGTAACCACACAAATTTTGACTTTTTCAAACTTAAATTTAACCTTTAGAATTCTAGTACTCACACCGCAATAAATTACTACCGTAGCTCTCTACCACAACTCACTCATCAGAATTGCAAATCCTTCTATCCCCTTCTCATTCCTTTCACATAACCAAAACACAAACACCATTTCACACCACACCACTCATTTTCACCGTTTCCTTTAATCTTTGTTTCCGTCACAGCGAGCAAATCAAATTTGCCCTTTCTAAATACATCCATCACCTCTCTCCTCTTCTCCTCAACCATTTATCCCTCTAACATTCCATTGTACCCATACGATCGTACATTTTCCTGAAAGATAGAAGGCCGCTTATGGCGATCACGACCTTCTCCGAGGCATGCATTAGCATTTCCTGCCAAAAGATAAGTGGTAGATGGGCAGCCAACCTAACTACCACAGCCCTAGTCGCCTTCTACGACACGCAACATACGATGTGGCAATTTTTCTCCCCACACATAGGGATATAAGGATAGGGATGTCTGTAAGATGTTGTCTAGAATAGGGGTGTGGGGTATAAGTATGTGTATATGATATGTGCGATAAAAGGTGGTGTCTCTAAGATGTTGTCTCTGGAGGATGAGTGTCGATATGAACGCATAACAGAAAGGCGAACCATTAGGCACTTGAATGTCATACATACCATAAGCCCAAGTGTATTAATATATATATATATATTATATAATATATATATATATTATATATATCATATATATTTATATAAATATATATATATTATATATATATATATATATATATAATATATATATATATAATATAATATATATATATATATATATATTATATATATATATATAATATATAAGTGATTAGCGAAGCTAAATTTTTGCATAACCGTGGTTGCGGTTTTTTTGCGGTTCTTAATTTTTGCATAACCGCGGTTGTGGTTTTTTTGCGGTTCTTAAATGTTCAACAAAACCCGTGCGTTGCGCAAATATAAACAAAAATTTAACCATTGTTGTTTTATTACTACTATACTACTACTACTAACTAATAATAATAATAATAATAATAATAAAATAATAATAATAATAATAATAATAATAATAAAAAATAATAATAATAATAATAATAATTAATAATATAGATAATAATAATAATAATAATAAAATAATAATAATAATAATAATATTATTAATTATTATTATTATTATTTTATTATTATTATTAATTATATTATAGTATTATTATTATCTATTATTACTATTATTATATTATTATTGTATTATTATTATTATTATTATTTATTATTATTATATTATTATTATTATTATATTATTATTTATTATCTATTATTATTTATTATTTACCATCTAATTTCTAAATTTCTGGTCATTTAATTTGCAATTTAGCCACTGTTTGCAGGAGTTCCAGGGTGCGGAACGAGGACTCATGCACAATGCACAACACCATCCACTTTCCCCATCCTCCACCCTGTGGAAACTGGAAAGCATCCGCTAAAGTGCTTTTTTAAGCTATTCGCGTTTGTAATTGAATTTTAGAATCGCAAGTGTTAGATTAAGGAATGACCAATTTTCTTCATTTCTCTTGTGAATTCTCATCCTTTTCCGTCATAAATTATTCAGCATCGCTGAAAAAGTTGTTCGCTTATTGTTATACTGCTAGATGGCATGACAAAAATATCTTTTCACCATCATCTTCACTCTCTTGAATGTTTTTTTTTTCTCTCCCCCCCCCCCCTCAAAATATCATCTTCGAATAAATCTTTTTTTTTTTTTTTTTTTTTTTTTTTTTTTTCCAAAACACTTTTATTAAAATCTATTTCTGCATCATCATTACTACTTGATGTTAAATGAGCATTCATGGTTTCAAACAGGGTTTTGGCTTGGATGTTGAAGGTTGCTTTATTTCTGCAGTTTAAATTCTTTAAGGATGTCTGTTAATAGATGTATCTTTTCCATATTCTGAAGAAAGTTCCTTACATTGTTTTGTTATTTCTTTCTGAACTTCCTTCAAAACATAAGAAGTTGTAAAAAATTTCCCTTTATATCGAGCATCTAGATACATTGCGATGGAATACAAGAAATTTCTTTCCAAATTATCAAATCTTCGAGTTAACTCTGAATTTATTGTTTGTACAGCTGTTTTAATCCCTCTTCAGCCTCGAAATCTGAG
>JABUQX010083099.1:5000-7500 GCA_015478945.1 Trachelipus rathkii | reverse complement strand
TATAATAAATTACAATATATATATATTATATTATATATATATATTGTAGGTTGTAAACTCTTCATTGAACAAACGGTTGAAGTATGCACAATGCACATAGATAACAGATAAGGCAGAATAGGAAAGAGACCAAATCAGACCCCAGACTTTGGTAAATTCTACTGAGGAAGTTATTAGTTCTTCGTACACCCCACACACGAGGAAAGTTGGCTTAAAATAGGAACGTCATTATGGACTAACCGATAAAACAAGCGTTTACATAAAAATGTTGATTTTATGTGACCAGGGCAGGATATCGCTTGGAGTTTGGGTGACCGCACTGGATACAGTACCTGTTAGTCCAGGTAGCGACTGGGAATGTGAACCAGACGGCCAGCACGAGTTCTTCTTTCACCCGGTGATGGAGCCAGAGAGGAGCGAAAGACTGGTGCATGAGTAGGTTGAGAACAGGCGACTGTAGTGGAGGTGGTGAAAGGGGGTGGAAGAATGAGGAGGCGGAGAATCAGGAGGAAAAGACAAGAGGTGAAGGTGGAGAAGGGAATGGAGGAAGGGGGAGTAGGGAGTGGAATATCTGGAAAAGGTGGAAAGTTGGATTTTTCCTGAGGGTCAGCCTCAAGGAAAGCTGGCTTTAGACGGTCGATGTTGACGACCACTGTTCGCGTATTTCGTTGAACGTTGAAGAACTTCATTGCCCTTCTCACGACCTTAAACGGGCCGTCGTAACGAGGCTTCTTTAGCTGTCCTGTGATCATAGTGACGCACGAAAACATGAGTTCAGGTGGACTGTCTGGTGTCGAGAAGGCGATGGTCTCCACGACACAGCACAGTTCCTCAAGCGGGTGAGGTAGGAGAGAGGGTCCGATGAAAGTGAAGGAGCATTGCGAAAAGAATTCACCCGGCAAGCGTAGTGGAGAACCGTAGACTAGTTCAGCGGCTGTACACTGAAGATCTCACTTGAGGGCTGTTTAAATTCCCAAAAGAACAAAAGGAAGGGCCTCAGCCCATTATTCGTGCTGAGGATGAGCAGCCAAAGATGCCTTAAGCTGTCGGCAAATTCTTTCTACTATCCCATTTGCCTACGGATGAAAGCTTGTAGTCCTGATGCGCTTAGAACCAAGTGCCTCACTTTTAATCTCTCCAAAGGAAAGATTCAAATGATTTACCTTGGTAAGTGGTAACAGTAAGCGAAATGCCGAACGGTGAAACCCAGTGAGTCATGAAAGCTTGGCTATGGATTTAGCTGTGGCAGTTTTGAGAGGAATGGCTTTCGTCAGCGAGTGAAGCAGTCAATACATATAAGGATGTATTGATGCCCGTCAGAAGGAGGAAGAGGACCGACAATGTCGACGGGCACTTTCTCAAAACTCCCCTAGAGGGGCTTTGGTGTGTCTGTGCACCTTAGAACGCTGACAGGGAATTCATTTACAAGCCTACTTTCACAAATGGGTATTAAAACAGGGCCACACAAAGCTGGTCGTAACCAGCCTCTGAGAGGCCGCTATACCAGGGTGAGAAAGAGAGTGAAGAGCAAGAAAAACAGGTTTGAAAAAGCAGAAGGAAAGAAAGAACTGGGACTGCCAGTAGACGTGTCACAAAGGAGTTTCTTCTGTATGCATAGAAGGGAAATCCACCTGAGTAGCAGAGAAGAGTCCCGGGGAAGAGAGGGTTCTTCTGATGGCTGTGCAGTGGTCATGTCCTCGTAGTTGATGAAAAAGAGTAGAGATATGGAGGAAATCTCGATATCTGGGACTTGATGGATGTCTGTTGTAAATTGTCAGACAATTCCAAATGACAAGCTTTCCTAGGCGAGTGCCGGTCATTTCGAGATGCCATAACAAAAGTGATCGGCTTGTGATCAGTAAGAATGTGAAATTCCCGACCTTCCAGAAAGTATCTGAAGTGTTTGACTGCCAGGTAGATCTCAAGCGGTTCTCAACCGATCGCACTGTAGGGGGTTTCAGCAGGCTGCAGTTTCTTCTAGAAGAAGGCAAGAGGGGACCAAGAACCATTCAGGTGCTGCTGCAGGACGCCTCCAGCAGCGAAATCGGAGGCATCAACCTGAAAGCGAGTTGGTGCAAAGTCCTGTGGGTGGACAAGGAGAGTAGCGTCTTTGGCAGAATTGAAGGAGATACGACCTTTTTCTGTCCACTCTACCTTAACCGAGACGACTCTTTTCTTCGGGCGGAGGAGCTCCGTGAGAGATCGGAGGGGAGCAGCTGCTTCAAGCAGAAAACGATGGTAGTAATTCAACATACCGAGGAACTGCTTCAGCTGTTTCTGCATTTCAAGAACCCCCGCGACACCCAAATACCAAAGAGCGGGGGTTCCGGAGACCCTACCGGGGGAAGAAGCCTACCCCAGTTCCCGGAAGGCCGAGAGACCCCGACTTCTGTCATCGGTGCGGTATACCCTTGGGGGATTCTTTAGTTAAAAAAAAACTTAACTATAATAGAAAGTCTATTTATTTTAACGAGTAACGTATAAAAGGTCTTAAATAGGC
>JABUQX010083098.1:0-17500 GCA_015478945.1 Trachelipus rathkii | reverse complement strand
TATAAGGCATTACACTCTCCAGTATGACACTTACATTAACCCTAATACACGTACACTCCACACCCCACACCAGCAGATACAACTTACACTACACTCCACGACTCGATATTTTGATGCCTCAACTTTTGATGCCCAACTTTGGATGCTCAGCATTAAATGCCTCAGCAATTGATGCCTCAACTTTTTGAAGGTTCATCTTTGATGACGTCATCTTTGATACCATCATTATTGATGGTTCATCTTTGATGAATCATCTTTGATGGCTCATTTCTACCCCACATCAAAGAACAGAGTTAATATTAATGTCTTCCCCCTAGTTCACAAGCTAACCACCAGGACTCAGCATGAGCCCCACCCGCAAAGGATGCCAGCCTCGCACCCGCAGGTGCCCCGCCCGCCGCGTCCCCGCCAGCCGCGTTCCCGCCCGCCGCGTGAGCCCCAGGCGCAATATTTCCGCGTTCCCGCCCGCCGCGTGCGGGTCGCGCTTGCGGGCGCTCTTGCGTTTGCTTCACGTGATCTACTATACATCTAGTGAATTATTATTATCTATTCTGGTGAAATTAATAATTATTCGCCTCATGTAAGTTTTATTATAAATATGATATACACGTAGTAAAAATAAAACACTTTTAATACAAATCAGATAACTTGTGCACCCGCTTAACAGCTAAAATGACTATGATTTTAAAATGAGTTGGGGTCTAAAAGATAATATAAACACACCCTGCTCAAAGTTACAAGTTTAAAGAACAAAGTTAATTTTCAAAAGACGATAAAATATATTCTCGACCAATCACATAACGAAGGTCATGAGATAAGGATTACTACCGACCGAATCACAATAAGCGAAAACATTTCCTTCTTACCTCTTAAAGATCTTACCGATTCAGCATGTGTCAGTTTGAAATATAATTTAATAAAAATAATAAATAATAACAATGATTCTTGTCTATACTGGAATTACCTTTTGAACCAGTATAGGCTTAAATCAGCATGGGTTACAAAAGGCTTCTATCCTAATTGCCTAATAATTAAGGCTAACGTATTATTTGCACCAACATTTTACAGAAAAAAAGGTCCAGTGAAATATATTTTGACCTGGAATTGGTAGGCCTAAATCGCCCGGGCTACAAAAAGGGATTATCCCACTAAATTTGGCCTTAAAGTAGTTATTGTCAACACATTTTAAAGAGAAGAGGTCAGTTTTTTTCGTATTCTTAAGGAGTGCGGGTTGTTGTGTTTCTCGTGATGGATGGATTGTCATTGTACATAGATAATAATAATAATAATAATGAAAGAATTCGAAATTATTTAAAAAACTTTGAAATATTTTTTAGTTAACATCGAACGAATAATATAAATGTAATTGAATAATATTGTTATTTTTAAATAAGAACTTAGAAAGTTTGAATAAAATACATGTTATGTTATGCAGAGAAGAACTTATTTTGTTATTTTTATAACTTATTACATGTGAAAGATGATGTAAAGAAGTAAGTCAATAGAACAAACGTGGCATAGCTTGTGTAGAGGGGTGCTACAGGGGCTGACCGTTACTGATTACTGATTGATTGCTTTAAAGGTACGGTAAGAATATATGTTTTTTAATAATAATTTCATAAAATTTTAGTAAAAGTTAATTTTAAAACTTGATAGTTATAAAATTTATAAACAAAAAGTATTAACAGTTAATAATAAATTCTTTGTTCAAAGATAATGATTGATTTATTATAGAAGTTTTAAGAAACTTTGAAATAATTTTAAGTTAATTTGAATGGAGTAATATAAATGTACGTGTTTGATTAAAACATAATAATGTTTTAATAAATTATAAGCTATGTGAGTGTGTAAGTGAGTGTGCGTGTGTGTGTGTGTGGTGTGTTGTGTGTGTGTAAGTAAATCTGGGTGTGTGAGTGTAAGTAATCTGTGTGTGTAAGGGTAAATCTGTGTGTGTAAGTAAAATCTGTGTGTTAAGTAAATCTGTGTGTGGAGTGTAAGTAAATCTGTGTGTGAGTGTAAGTAAATCTGTGTGTGAGTGTAAGTAAATCTGTGTGTGAGTGTGTGTGTGTGTGTGTGTGTGTAAGTGTAAGTGTCTATGGGTAAATGTAAGTGTCATAGTGAATGTGTGTATAAGTGTGTGTGTGTGTGTGGTGTGTGTGTGTGTGTGTGACCGCGTGTGTATAAGTGTAAATGTAAGTGTCTATGGGTAAATGTAAGTGTCATAGTGAATGTGTGTATAAGTGTCATAGTGAATGTGTGTATAAGTGTAAGTGTGTGTGTGTGTGTGTTTGTGTGTGTGTGTGTGTGTGTGTGTGGGTGTGAAGTGTGTGTGTATGCTGTGTTTTAAATAATCAATAACAATGGCATGAAGTAAAATAAATAAGTATAATAATAAAAAAAAAATAAAATAATAAAAATAAAAAAATAATAAAAATAAATAAAAATAATAATAAAATAAATAAAAAGTATTAAAACAAAATAAAAAACATCAATATAATGTTAATAAATATATGAGTTAAAGCAGTAAAACATATGAGTTAAAGCAGTAAAACATATGAGTTAAAGCAGTAAAACATGAGTTAAAGCAGTAAAACAGGAGTTAAAGCAGTAAAGCAGTAAAACAAAAGCATACTAACTAATCCCCCCTGGGTGTTAGGTCACACCTCTATTGATTTACTGATTTACTGTTTTAAGGTATGTTAAATGTTTTAAATAAATAATGAGTTTAAAGCAGTAAAACATATGAGTTAAAAGCAGTAAAGCAGAAAGTTAAAGCAGTAAAGCAGAAAGTTAAAACAGTAAAGCAGAAAGTTAAAGCAGTAAAGCAGAAAGTTAAAGCAGTAAAGCAGAAAGTTAAAGCAGTAAAGCGGAAAGTTAAAGCAGTAAAGCAGTAAAACAAAAGCATACTAATCCCTTAGGTGTTAGGTAACACCTCTATTGATTTACTGATTTAAGCTGCTTTAAGGTATGGTAATGTGATGTGAGTTAAAGCAGTAAAGCAGTGAGTTAAAGCAGTAAAGCAGAAAGTTAAAGCAGTAAAGCAGTAAAAACAAAAGCATACTAATCCCCCTTGGTGTTAGGTAACACATCTATTGATTTTACTGATTTACTGCTTAAGGTTATGTAAATTTTAATAAATATGTGAGTTAAAGCAGTAAAACTATGAGTTAAAGCAGAAAACATGAGTTAAAGAAGTAAAACAGTAAAACAAAAGCATACTATACCCTTAGGTGTATGTAACACCTCTATGATTTACTGATTTACTGTTTAGAGGGTATGTAAAGTTTATGTTTTTAAATAAAATATTTCGTACAATTGTAGTAAAAAATAAATGACTCATATATCAAACACTCTGGATTTTTTCTTCTTACATACAATTTGTTTAAAAATTTATAAATTAAAAAGTATTAAGTAAAAAGTATTAAGTAAAAAATAATTGTTAAAAAATATATGTTTAAAAATAGGGCTGGAATGAGTTACAGTTTTAGGTTTTCGCGAAATGTTTTTAATAAAAATGTTTAAGTATGCAATAAAAATGAATGACTCATAGTATATTTCGCGAAAATGTTTTTAATGAAAATGTTTAAGTATGAAATAAAAAATGAATGACTTATGGTAAATATATATTTTTCATCCGCGGGAATATGCGCCCTGCGGGCGCACGCCGGCGGGCGGGGGAAACGCGGCGGAACGGGGACGCGGCGGGTCGCACCTGCGGGTGCGGGGCTGGCATCCTTTGCGGGGAGGGGGTTCATGCTGAGCCCTGGTGGTTAGCTTGTGAACTAGGGGTGAAGACATTAATATTAAACTCTGTTTCTTTGACGGTAGGGTAGAAGATGAGCCATCAAAGAATGATATTCACATCAAAAGAATGGAATCATCATATAGAGTGGTATCAAAGATGACGTCATTAAAGATGAGTCATCAAGACTGAACTTTCATAGTTGAGGCATCAATGCTGAGGCATTAAATGCTGAGGCATCGAAAGTGAGGCACAACAGTTGAGGCAATCAAAATATCGAGTGGTGTGAGTGTAAGTGTAAGCTGTAAATCTGTGGGGTGTGGGTGTGAGTGTAAGTGTATAGGGTTTAAATGTAAGTGTCTATGGAGGAGTGTAAGTGTCTATGTGTGTATAAGTGTGTATAAGTGTCATAGTGAATGCGTGTGTTATAAGTGTTATAGTGTGTGTGTGTAGGTGTGTGTGCAAGTATATAATATATATATATATATTATATATATAGATTATATATATATTATATAATATAATATATATATATATATATATATATACTAGATATATACTATATATATAATATATATATATATAATATATTATATAGTAATATATAAGTGTAAGAAAAAGACTAACTCATAGTAGGAACAATCCTAGCTAGCTTGTAATAATTACACCAAGTCGATTACGCATACCTTTATACCTGGGGTAGACACCATATTAGGGCTATTCTAGGCTCAGGGGAGGCTAGAAAAGGCTTGAAAAAAGTGGCACTCAGTTGGCACTATGTGGCACTCACTTGGCACTATGTGGCACTCACTTGGCACTCATTGGCAACCATCTTGGCACTCAATCTGGGCACTCCTTCGCCACTCACTTGTACATCACTCTGGCACTCCCCGGCACTCATAGAAATAATCATGAGAACACAATAGAACATCACTAGATACATACGTTCAAGTTAGGAACGAAATATGTGACGGGTGGGCCACGAGTGGGCAAAAAATTGGCGTGGGCCAAAATTGACCCATGGTATCTGGCAAGGTCAAGGCCGAAATATCATGGTCAAACAAGGTTAAGACATCAAAAAGGGCTAAGTCCCTAAAGGAAGGACAAAAAATTACCGTGGGTCAAAATTGACCCATGGTATCTGGCAAGCTTTGGAGAAAAGGTCAAGGACAAAAAAGGTAAAGACATCAAAAATAGGGCTAAGCCCCTAAAGGGTGGCCAAAAATTAGGGTGGGCCAAAATTGACCCATGGAAGACCAAAGGGTTGGTCGAAAAATTAGGGTGGAGGTAGTCAACGGTTGCGTACGCAAGCCGTTTGCGCGCAACCCTTCCTTCGAAGGGTGCAAAAATTAGGGTTGCCAAAAAATTAGGGTTGCCAAAAAATTAGGGTTGCCAAAAAATTAGGGTGGCCGAAAAAATTACCGTGGGCCAAAAATGACCCATGGAAGACCAAAGGGTTGGTCGAAAAAAGGTCAAGGCCCAAAAAGGTAAAGGCCCAAAAAGGTCAAGGGCAGGTAAAAATTTGGGCCCAAAAAAGGTCAAGGCCCAAAAAAGTGAAGGTCAAAAAAGGTCAAGGGCAGGTAAAAATTTGGGCTCAAAAAAGGTCAAGGTCGGCCAAGGTCAGGGTGGTACAAATATGGACCGTAGTCCAATATCCACCCCCTACTATATATATATATAATATAATATTATATATATAATATATATATATATATATATTATATATATATATATAATATATATTATATATAATATATATATATTGATACTATATTGAGTATCTAGATATATATATATATATATATATATGATATATATTATATATATATATATTATATATATATATATATATGTAACATATTATATATATAATATATATATATATATTATATATATATATATATATATATATATATATCAACGCTAGAAACTTGACAGTGCCGAAACTTTAAAAAATAAAAACTTTAATTTTATTTAAAAGTTTTAAAGGAAAAAGGAAAAAGAGGAACTTCCGAAACAAATTCCCAACCGACCTTTAACAGCATTAAAATGCAATCTCCAAATTCAAGCAAAGCATTAGGAAAAAAAAAACAAAGAGGAAACACCGAATTTAGACACAATTACTAAATCATAGACCAAGTCCCCGATTGCGCGCGCTTTTTTTTCGTATGAAATGAAGCTTTTAAAAAGCGCGGGAAAATCAATGCTCACCCAGTAACGGAACTGTATTGCTGCATATGTGAATTATCAATTACATTTGAAAATTGATTTTTTCCTATGTGTGTGCTTGTGTGTAAGTGTGTGTGTGTAGGAGTGTGTGTGTATGTAGGTGTGTGTGTGCGTGTGTGTGTGCGTGTGTGTGTATAGGGGTTTGTAGGTGTGTGTGTATCTGAGTTTTTCAGTTTTCTTATTTTTCCATTTTAATATGATGAATTTTGGATTATATGTGAGATCATTTAACTCGGTTGGCTTTAATGTCTTTACAGATTTTTTGTTTTAGGCAAATAAAATAAATTTGAAATACAACAACTTTGCTGGATTATATAAAGATGCTCTTGTTTATCTCTTTCTTAAGAACATATGCGATGATTATATATTTGTATATATATATATATATATATATATTATATATATATATATATAGATAGTATATAGTTATATATATATATATTAGTATATTATGTATATATATTATAGTTAGTATATTATATATATATATATATATAGAATATATATATAGTTTATATAAATATATATAAATAGAGATTGGATAAAGTTAAACACTTAATATTATATAGCTATTATAATTTTTTATAGTATAGTATATAGAATATATATATTATTATTAATATATATTATATATATAATATATATTATATGTAATATATATTTATATAAGTGGAGCTATCATCCTTCATCAGGCTAATAAATATAACATATATATAAAATTTAAAAATATAATAATAATAAATTAATAATAATATTAATAATAATATAATAATAATAATAATAATATAATAATATAATAATATAATAATAATGGAATTAATAATAAATAATAATTTAAAATAATATAATAATAAATAATATATTCATAATAATCAATAATAATAATATAATTAATAATATTAATAATAAAAAATAATAAAAAGTTATAAAATAATATAATAAATAATAATAATAATAATAATAAATAATAATTAAATAATAGATAATATTAATTAATAATAATAAAATAATATAATATATTAATAATAATTAATACCATTAATAAATAATAATATATAGATAATAAAACTGGAATATGATAATAAAATATTAAATAATAATAAATAGACTATAATTAATTAATAATATAATAATAATAATAATATATAATATAATAATAATAATGAATAATAATATAATAATAATAAGAGTAATAGACAATATATAATAATATTATAATAATATAATAATAAATAATAATAGAAATAATAATAATAGATAAATAATCATTATGGTAATCAAAATTAGATATATCAAAACTGAGAATTAAATAATTAATGAATAAAGAAATAATTAAATAAGTAATTGAATAATAATAATAATAATAATAATATGAATAATAATAATAAATAATATAATGAATTTACCGCATAATAATAATGATAATAATAATAAAGATAAGTAATAATGGATAAATTAAAAAATAATAATAATAATAATAATAATTAAATAATAATGAAATAGTAATAAATTAAAGATCAAATAATAATAATAATAAGTAATGAATAGATAATATAATAGATTAATAATAATGAATAATAAAATAATATCAAACTATTATTTTCATTGAGGAGCGTGAGAACTTCTTCTTTTCTTTCGTCTTTCTTCTTCTTTGTCTTCTTCTTCTTCTTCTTGACTTCGTTGTCTTCTGGCTTGCTTCGTCTACATTTCTGTGCTTCTCTGTCTTGCGTCTTAGTCTCTCATCTCTGCACACACCACCGCCACAAACACACATACAGATACCACACATACACACACACACATCGTGATGTTTTGCTACCAATATTGGAATGATTGAATATTCGAACCAATTCCGACTTTTAAGGATTTCCTCTACGTATCAATTTCATCCGCAGTTCTTCTGTTTCAACATATCAGAGTCAAACCTTTTTTATGGATTATTTATCCTTTCTCGAATCTATTTTCTTATCAAAATGTTTTCTGTTTATATTCCAATATTCCCTTTGCTTTAACTTCTTAATCCACTTCAATGCTTCCTTTCTTTCCTCTTGCAGTCATTCAGTAAATCCAAAGTTGTACCAAGGTGTGCAACGACATTTCCTTTTATATCAAGAAGTTTACAAACATTAGACTATATATATTATATATATATATTATATTTTATATATTTAATATTATATATAGGTATAATATATATAGTATTATATATTATATTATTATATATATATTCAGTGGTGGCTGTTGTCAAAATTCATGGGTGGGTTAGAAATAATAGTATATATATATATATATAATATATTATACGAGTATATAAGTATAATATATAAATATAGTATATAAAATAAAATAAATTATAGTAGAAATATAAATATATAGTAATAGAGTTAATAAGTGATATATATGATATAAATAAATTATAGAAATATAGTAGAGATATTATTAGTAGTAATAAGGTAAGCTATATATTATATAGAGTAAATATATATAATAAGTTATATATATATATAATATATATATATATATATATAATTATATATATGATATAGTATATAGTATATATATAATATATAGTATATATGAGAATGCATATATTCTTTCCTTACAGGTTTATATAAAAAGAACGATCAAATTTTCTTCCTTTTGAATGGTTTCATACATATATAAATCACTTACTGTTTTGCACATATTCTTACATGTTTGGAATTTATCTTTATTTTGCAACACTCAGGAAAAGAATAGCAATTTTTAATGAAACCAAAATCGATTGTGAATCCAAGGGTAACCCGTATATAAAACTAGACAGCATCGAATTTTATTAAAAAACACACAAAAATTCAGTAATAAATTGAAGTACGTTAATATCATATGAATATTAAAGCATATTTATTAATAAGCTCCACACAGATACATTCCCATTAATAACAGCAAAATACAACTTGTTGCCGAGTCAATTATTGATAGGTCCTTAGATGAAGACTGACTGATCAGCGCGTAGTCTGGCATACTGGGCTGATATGCAAGAGATGAAGTACAATGATCTGTATATTTTTTTGTATGAAAATTAGAATTAAATAACAAACTCACGTAAGATGCCTGCGTCTAAGTTAGTCAATTAAATATTTAAATTATATAGTTAATTAATATTTTTTACAGCATATTTATTGATGATTGCTTGCAATGTAATTTTAATTATTGGATTTTAAAAAAGAAGACTTGCTACTCCAGAGTCAGAAGGCGAGTAATAATATCCGTTTGCCTAGAGCTAAAGAAAACGGGGATTATTATTTTAATTCGGAAAAGTAATATTTGCCACCACTGATCGTTAATATAAAAAGCGAAATCGATGTGAAAATTTGAGTAGGCGGCTCAACAGGTAGCCTTGGAAACGAAATTATATATTTTTTTTTTTTTTTTATTTTTTTTACATTAAACACCGCTACCAACTCACGCAAGAGCCTAATTAGGAGGGTGTGCTTAATTTTTTGTCTGAGCAAGACGGAGCCAAGTAAGAAGAGAATAGCACACACCCACGACCGACCAGTGACGAACCACCCCCTTTTGGTCTCTCGCTTGGGAGTTGGCGATTGCTCTCCTGAACTGAAACTACCGGACGCTATTCAAGTGCTGATAATGCACTCATATGACCTATACGAGGCGCGACTTCGGTCGAAAATGTGCCTTATCAAAATCTTATAAGACACACAAACGTAGTATCGCAAGAAAATATTGTGTAGATCCATTATTTACTATAAAACTTTAGTTATTAAAGAAGGAACCAAGAATTAGATTTGCTGCGTCCCCGTGTGTATTAATAATAGATTTTTAATATTTTGTTTGAGAATTATGAGAATAATTTTTGAATTTAATTCACTTTTTCAAATTTTTTATGCGCGCAATCTTAAAGTCAATGATCACTCAGAAGCCATCTCCTTCCCAACACTCAACTTTTTCGCATCATTTGCCATCTCTTGGTTTTCTTGTGAAAAAATTGATTCTCTATGCTATCGTCCGAATCTTCTCTTTCTTTTTCCACACTCTGTAATTAGCGTTCGCTCTAGAAAACAGTCAACTCAAAAATTCAACTTCATAACTATATATAAAATAGGAGAATGGGTAGGATATATAGATATAGATACGTATATATTATAAGTATAGATAAAGTAAGTATATATATTAGTAAATATATAATATTATAAATAGTAAAATATAAAGGAATATAGATATGAAATAAATAAAGAAAGCTATAATTCTAATTTAAAGCTATATAAATAAAAATAGTTTGAAGAGTAATATATTATAATATTAAATATAATAAATAAAAATAGGTGTTGTATATAATATAGTATATAATATAATAATAGGATACTAGCCGTTGACTTCAATGCCCATCATCCTACATCATATTCAGAACTATATGTATAGATATGCTAGTTATATATGTTACTTCTTAATTTTTAGGGTTCACTAAGGCAGTAGTAGAGCATGAATTCTGCCAAACAGCTTCTGCCGACTCCCTGTAAAAAGCCGTCTAACTTGTATCAATTAGTGAATTTTATGTATAATATGCTAACTAAATAATAATATATATATAATATATATATACTTATATATTATATAGTGATATATAAAGATATATATAATATTATATATATATATGATTATGAGTATATATATTATTTATATTATATCATAAATATATATAATATAATGTTATTACAGTGTTGTGGACCTTATTATTATAATTACTTATATTAATATAAGGTACGTAGTAATAGACACTAACTAGTTTTATACCTCTCACTCAAGATATTGGTATGCACTACTTATACATATTAAAATACCCCTACCCTCAGATTATAACTACATCACCCGTTGTCTCAGTAAGCTTAGGTAAGTATAACTATAATCATAGGTAAGTCATGCTACTCTACTCATGCTACTATAGGTAATAATATACAGTGAAGAATATGGACATCTCTCTGTAGTTTCTATGAGTAGAAAACTAATCAAAATCCAAAATAATAGTCAATACTATATTCATCATAAATTATCTACTCTACTAACTCTAACGCAATCTTATGTACCTAATAATAATAATTAGGTAATTTCAATCTGGTGAATCCATGTACTTAACTCTTATTATATAAAAATATAATATATATATATGATTAATCAATTATACAGTTCATATACTTTGTTTTAATGATAATCGATACATAATCATAATTATAATCGATACATAATCAAAAGTTAAACAACTGTATTTGGCTTTATTACTGAGTTATCTGCTAAACCGGTGATGCGCTTTTAGTTTGAATGTAAGGAAAGAACTATATAGAGACTAACGATTGTTAAGAGAGGCAGATCTTCAATATAGAAGAAAAAAAGACGGAAAATAATGAGACGACATTCTAAATCTTATTGGATTAATGATGCTCTTCTGAATCCCAGTAAAAATATATAATTAAATAATGAGTAACTGATCAGACGTGACAATCACGTCAAGAAATATTGAACTTACAGCGAAGAAAACACTTCTTAACTATTAATTTCAAGTCAAGAATTTAAAATAAACCAACTAAAAGGACAAAAAGCTATTCAACCCCACATATCAACATTCGATCGAACCTTCTTGCTCTTTGGTAGATCGGAGTGTCATCGTATAGCTTGATTTTGTATGGTTTCCTCCGTATGAAATAAAAACAGTCGCTTATATAACACCCCGGGAAGCATCCAACTGTGGTGATCTACTAAAGTACACTAGCCCATTGCACATGAGAAATATCAATTTACCCATTAATAACTATGTCTAGATGTGTATAGATTGGATTGATTTCCCTGCTGAGTGAATCCGGGAGAGCAGAAAGTGAGAAGTGGTGAAAAAGTTTGTGCTACAACTCGCAATAATATAAATACCAGCTTCAAAAAAAACACCAATTCTATATACACATTCACTAAAGAATTACTCTCTTAACTACTTTTGTTATGGATCTATTTATAAAGGGTAAATTCTACGAGCTAAAACTCATGAAATTTAAATAACGTGAGAGGCTATAGTTGGTTTACAATACTATACTTCCGATGTGTGTATACGCGTTTTCAAAATAAGTATTATCTATTGTGTCTTAGACTATTATCTCTTATATATAACTAAAATTCACTATAATAAATTTCAATAATAGAGATGAAGAGTGCTCACTTTGAAGTTATGATACCAGGATCTTACTTGAATAGACAATCGCAAAATAGCATAGACGCTAATAAAATTATATTGACGGCGCTCTACTTGAATATCTCGGATTGCTGACGACAGAGAGCTGCAATGAGTGCAAGAATCGTAAGAACAACTAAATTGTTCTCATGCATTCCTCATTGTGAGTCAGCATCATACGAATTCTCCATCCACTCTGCAATGAAATAACAATAAAATAAATACATTCTAAGAAAGAGCTCCATGGAGGATACATCGCTAAGGAGAGCAAGTGATTCTGCTACATACAAATATCGATTGTAAGCCGACTTGACAATTATACTTTGAGAATTCAGTTAACTCAGTGTCCTACAAACGTCAAATGTGCTCAAACGTTTCTGAGAATCCACCGTTTCACTTTTTGTTTTTGCCTTGATCATTGAAATATTCTGTGTAAGTTATTTTAACTGCATTGGCATATAAAATATTCCTTATTATAGGAAGTCAGGTTGTAAGAAATACAACAAAAGCAAAGAAAAGATTTGAGGAGATTGAATATAATGCCACTTCGAGAATATTATTTGTGTTTATATATCATGAGTTTACAAATCATAATCAATCTTAGTGTAGACATGAGATAGTAATATTCCTAGAACTGTGAGTATTGAGTAGCATAATATGAATGATATGAGAAGATATTTGCTGAATCCACCCCGCATATTACTATACATATCGGGCTAAGAGCCAGAAACTCTTTTTCAATCAAGCTTTAAAGACCTGAATCAACATTGAAAATATCCACTTCTGTAGAATTACAAACTATTGTGAGCAACGAACTCGGTAAGCATAGAGTTACGAATTTAATATATAGAGACTCTCAAATGAGTCGTCAAAGCATATTTTAGAGAACCGGGCATGATCAACTGACCTGGCCATTCTTACTGTTGCGGGGAGGAACATATGTGTTACAAAGATGATTCAAGTACTTCAGTATACACAAAATTAAGACCAGTTAGAAGAGATGTGATAGGATGCCCAATTGTATTTATTCGTATTAGCATTAGTTTAAGACTTATCAGACGTTACCCCAGTTTGATAATATTTAGACTTAAATATGTATATGCCTTATATAATAGATATGGGCTTTCTCAAAATAGTATTACTCGTGACATCTAATTATTAAACTTACTGCGAATAACATTAAGTTAATATTAATCTGGAAGACTATATAATTATTTCGACTTAATAAATATGACATCTTCATTAGTTTTTATTAATCTATAATAAACTTAATACATTTTATAATTAGCATAAAACAATTACTTTAATCACTTTAAAATATTTATATAGTTAAGTAGTTAATTAAAACAATGCTTTACACATTATTAAATTATTAATAATTTCAATATTATATATGGTTTTATATATTTTTATTTAATTGTTCTATAGATAATACAAAAATTAATATTTTTAGACTAAATAATTCTTTATACTGTAATATAAAAAAATTATTTAGTAGTTTTTATATTAAAAGAAAATTATATAAGTAGTTAAAATAATTAAACTCAATTCCTATTAATTATAATAGTACTATTTCTCAATCAAGATTCTCTTTTCAATCTTTTTTTATATGATCTATTCGTTATATTCATTGATACGAAATTACGCATTAATCTAATGATTTTTATATTGATTCAAAATATCTATTTATACTTCATCAATTTTATCCAAATTTTCGATAATGAATTTTTTTACCCTGCTCTTCCGTGATCTAATAAACTATGTTATCGAATTCACCATTTAAATCAAAATACGTGATTCCATAACAAATAACATTATAAGGGTAAATTATTAAAAACGATTGAGAATGATATACGGATATGACATTCAAATATGGCGAGATTTTTTTTTGTGCTTTGATAATCATAATAAAGATAGATAGTAAATAATGGTTGACATTCTTGATGAGCCATCAATGTCAATAAAAAGAAATAAGACTCTGACTTAATTTATATTGATACCCATAGTTATAAGAGGGAAATTTTAGCTTCTTTAATAGATAGTGGATATACGTCTTGAAAAGGTTTATGTTTCATTAATTAAACTAAGCTTCGAGAAATATATCCCGTAAAACAATATTTTTTATTAGCTTTTATTATACGCTTCTTTTATTCACTTCTAACAAAAAGTTCTCTAACTTATCCCTTATCTCCAACGTATATCCTCTCTCTAGATACTTATTATTACCATCTCTCTCTTCATGCTTCTTTCTTCCCCTTCCTTCTCTCTCTATTCCTACTTATTAATTTTACTCTCTCATCGTCTCTTGCATATACTCTCTTCTCTCTCTCTCTCTCTCTTCTCTTTATCTCTCTCTATTCTCTCTCATCTTCTCTACTTCTCTACTCTCTCATATCAGACAGAATTTATACTGTGTGTTCTTAATTTAAGACATGTCTGTTGCATTGCATCTGTAATCCAGATATCTAACATGTATTGTAGCTAATAATTGTGATCTCGCTTTCGTAGTACAAAACGATCCTTTCCACAGTTTCTACTTTTCTAACTATTCATCAGAGATCAATACTTTATTCTGTGGCCTCAATCTTTCCTATTAAGTGAGAAGATTTATTAAAGGGGGAGATAGCAATTCTACTCAAATTATAAGCTTGTAGTCGTCTCTACACTTCGTGTAAAAACCCGCATACTGTCTCTTACTAAGTTTAACACTCTCTATTCATTTCTCTCTATTTGTCCTTCTGATTTCCACATCCGCCTCCTTCCACTCCTCCACCTCGCTTCCCCTCCCCCCGGTGAATAAATTATTAAGTTTTGTTGAAGAGAGAATCATTTTCTCTTTTATTTATATTATAAGTTGATTTCATTTTATTACATTGAATAAATCATTCAGCTTAATATATATTAATTATATATAATTATTATTATATATATATATATAATTATATATATTATAATATATTAAATATATATAATATATAATAATTTAATATATTATTATATATAAATATATAATATAATATACTATATTAAATATAATATGGCTAAAATTATTGAGTAAGAAACTGTACTGTTAAAGTATATCTCTGATATATATAGATAAAATGATGTATGAATCTTTAAGCTTGATATTTAACAATACTCCCAGTAACGACGCTGTTTCGCTTTCCTGTCCACGTACGTCCCTCCAGTCTCGTCTCTCTCTTCTGCGCCCAAACTTTACCCCAGAAACATTTCCAGTGAATAGACTCTTCTTGGACGTATCGAGCAATGGTGTCTGTGGACGCCCAATGATCTCTCAAGTTAATACACTCTCTCGCAATTATGGGAAATTTTTAGCACCTTAATACTGAAGAAAGTAGGCGTTCTTCTTCCAAGTCCCCTCCAAATGACTGTTCTCTCGTAGAGCTCTCAGAGGATCTCTGTTGTTCTACGATCATATAAGATCCACAACTCATATATGCAAAAGAGTGACTTCAAAGACATAAAGAGAATAGAAGGACCGGCGTTGCTATAGCCCTAGTCCACACCTTATACACGATGCGAATGAGAGATCTTTTCAGTATCCTTTGTCCTGTACTGACGTATGCGTATAATATTTCGAATCATTCGATCTTTAGCCTTTGAGCTCTGAAAGTACTAATTCATTGTTATTATTTACATAATGATTCATCTTTAAATATAATTATCATATTATTATTTGTAATTGTTATTTCATATTCAAGATTATTCATAATTAAGTAATTTTAATAAGAGAGAAAACAATATCAATATTGGTCTTACTTAAGTAGCATTAATTTTAATAGAAAAATCAACTTTGCTGCTGATTAGTTGAATTATATTATATAATTTATATTAATTATATATATTATAAGTATATATATATATTAGTTAATATATATTATATAAGATAATATATGAAAAGATATATTATCATATAAATTTATATATTTATATTTATGTATAATATTATTATAGTTAGTATATATATTATATATATATATTATTTATGTAATAAATTAGATATATATATTAAGTATATTATATATTATACGTTAGAATTTATAGTATATTATATATATATAATATATATATATTACTATTATAATATATATTTTAATAATATATAGAAATATTATTATATATAGTATCATATATATATATTATTAATTATGAATAAAGTATATTAAATATTATATATATATATATGATAATAGTAATATATATTTAATATATATATATAAATATATTTATTAATATTTATATATTATATATATATATATATATATATATTATATATTATATATATTAGTTATGAATATTAATATATATATATAATTATATTATTTATATAAATTATTTTAATAGATATTGATGATATGATATAATATATTTATTTTAATTTTCTATTCGAGCAGTTTTGTATGTGTAGGTCGTTAGTGTGTGGTGTACGTGTGCCTGGTGCAGTTAGCTAGCGTGGTTTAACAGGGTGATACTAGAGATGTTTGTGATAGCGCGTATTCGTGTGTGTGTCTCGTCTACTAATAAACGGCCGATAAAAGGTCTCAATAAGACTACTGACTTGTGAAATTATATTATTAATTTATAATATATTATTCATTTTCTAAATAATAATAAAGAATAAAGTATTGAAACTTATATATAATTTCTCTTGAAGAGGTATACATTAACCAAATGCTCTTAGAGAATTATAGTATTTTAAAGCAAGAGAAGTATAGTGAGTGTGAGAATGTGTCTCACAGCAATAGTAACTAAGTATAATGAGGTGAGGCAGCTGCCTGTCCCGTGGCGGCTATATATTCGATGCATTTGACGAGAAGCAAATACCTTGCGCACAGTAGTGGTACGACGGTATTATATATAGTAGGGACTAAATCCCCCGCCTCATACACGTAGAAGTAGATGGTATCTCACCAGAACCTACCCTGACTACTCTTAGTAGTACTTTAGTATATATATATTTGTCGCGGGTATAGGTTTCATACTCATAATATAATACCATGCCTCACCATCCGTGATAGTGTTACGATATATATATCCACCCTCATGTCTCCCGTTACGGTACTCGAATGACCTCACTACCTTATAAATTTGTATAGTATATTAATTGTATTTTTTATATTATGGGAAATATATTTAATAGTTATTATTTCTTTTGAAGTTACTTATCCTAATCAGGTAGTATAATATATACTACTATATATACTCCCAGAGGGGACGTATTCTATACTCTACCAGAGTAGAATTAGTATTAGTACACGGTATATAGAACTCCTACGTTAACTACCTCAATATAGACC
>JABUQX010083097.1:0-33512 GCA_015478945.1 Trachelipus rathkii | reverse complement strand
AATAGGGAGCACAAGGGTGGTTCTTGGAGCAAACATTAAAGCTCTTCTTCAATATCGATGAGGGATTTTAAGAAGTGAGGAAAGTGTAAACGCAGAGAAATTATTCAATTTTATTACCGCTTTAAAAGAAATATCAAATGGAAGTTTGACTGCAAATCTAAATTCATGGCAAGAATTTTATGCAGTCAATGGTCCAAATTTGAAAACCTATTTATGTCTATTGTTTTATTAGATTTTATTTCTTGTTATATATCCCATTTCAAAATATTTACAAAGTAAAACCATTGACTATTCTTCAGCCTGGAATTTAGAAGAGAAGCTGCTTCAACAAGTAGGAGATAAAAGGAGTTATAAACACTTTCAGGCTCTGTTTTCAAAAAACAAAATATTATGCAAGATAACAAGATAAAATTAGAAGATAACAGTATTTGTGGTTATAAGTAGTTAGTTTTCAAGGAAAAAAGAACTTCAAGAAAAAAGGTAATGCCTGGTAAAAAATCAATAGATGAAGCTCTTGGAATCTTAACTGCTCAAAACTATAAATTGGTCTTTTTCGGTGTTTTAGATTGTGCCAGGAAAGTATCGAAGAAAGATTTTAGAAGATTGTTCAATTTTAGAAGATTATTCCTCGATAGACCCAAAGAAAATTTAAATGAATTTCGTTTAAATTTTTATACCCTTTCCATTCAGGAAGTCTTTGAGCATTTTAAAACTTTGTAAAGTTGAAGAAGTCAGTTGTTGAATAGAGCTGAACAGCTTGCAGATCGGTTGAAAGTTTTTACAATGGCTGAAAAAAAACTAACATTAAAAGAAAACAAGGCAATCTAATGGAGCAGAGAAATCTTATATGAATTGGGATGTAGAATTCTGATAATTTGAGAAGACGAAATCTTATGTTATGGCTCTGACAATAAACAATGTTTTCGGTGTTTTCATGACGCCTTTTTTTTTTTAGTTTGTTTTTTGAACTCTCACAATCTGGATTGTTTTCCAACCTATATGTAGAGCTTACAAATTTGAACTAACCATACCTTGTACACAAATCCACCTTTGAAAGGGTATTTTCTAAACTTAAATTAGTTAAGAATCGACTTAAATCTACTTTTAAGCCAAGACCTTTATGTCTAATCTTTTTTCTTTATGAATGGTTAGAAAGAGACTTATTTTATAAACTTGGATAAAGATGTTATTATAGGATGAATTAGCCAACACGTGAAGAACTGACCAAAGAGTGTATGGGTTTAGTAAAACAAACCTTCACATCATTAATAAACTTTTCTTATTTGCTGTAATGTCTGTATCTGTACCAAGGGTATTTGTTACGAGCCATTTATTCTTTTTTTATTTATAAAATTATATTCTACAATTTTTGAAGTTGTTAAAAATTAAATCACAAAATTTTTAAAAAGGACAATGTTTTCTTTTAAATATGCTTGGTTTTTTATTTACCGGTTGTGACTTGTTGTGCCCTTTTTAATTTTACTTAGGTGTACAGTAGGATTAAACTATTTATGTGCTTCAACAGTGTGATTGTTGATTGTTGCCTAAAACTAAAATATTTACTCAATCGCATTTTTTAAGAAAATAAACCATTCTATATTTAAATTAGTATATTATTTTTTTCTTAGAGGAACTAGTTTAGGGTACGGTAATAAAATATATAAAATTTATTGGAAAGTAAACTACTATTTTTTAGGAAAAGCTTATTTTTACTCAACTATTTTCCAAGTGACAAAATAGGTACATGTGCTTTTTAAGCATGTAAGCCTAATTTCCAAAAATTAAATATTCAAATAATCTATTCCCTCTAAATTCCCCGGTAAGGGCCCCTTTTCAACCACTAGCCGAGGGGCCTTTTCAACTCTAGCCGAGGGCCCAAAGAGCCACAGTCCGGGCTGGTTCGAATGACAAAAGTTTTTGCGTTGCCTCCATGAGATGAACATCTTTCATCAAATATAAACCTCTTGATACAGGTTTATTTTTCTCGTTCTGTGTAAAAACTTCCCTTGTTGTTAGTTCTACTGACACGGTATAGCCGCTCTTTTTGCGTGCAGTGGTGGTCCATGTACACATCCTTAAAAAAAATCCCCACTCCATTTATTCCTAGGCATGTTTCACCATCGACATAAAATACCTTAGATTTCATTCAGAGACCTACTTCTAACACTGTACTCACTAAACACCTACCATAGAGGCTTCCTTATTATCCTGTCCATACGCCTGTTGCAAGTTATAAAACTATACAGTTTGTTTCTCACTCATTGCCTCAATGTAAAACTTGATCTACACATCTACATTTTCTAAATGGACATTGTTCTTCCACAATCGCTCTTCAGTCACTCGCGGAATTATCTTTCAACCAAAATACAACATATATCTTCAATACAAATTCAATAAACAATTTCCCTATAGAGTTTCTGCGGTTCATCATTTATCACCGTTGACCAGTTTTTTGTTTCACACCTCTACTTCTACTTCTTTCCCAATCCTTCGGAACTAACCCTCCACATAAAGCCTGTGCAATTTCACAATCCGCAAGTCAACCACAATCTCGCCAACCATTTTCTTTGTCATTCACCCATGGGTTTCCATCTATATCTCCTGATTTGTAATTATCAACTTTTCACTCTTAACTAATTACCTCATCTCACAGAAATCTGCTGTGCCCTTAGTACGGTGTCGCAGAACTGCGTGCATTTCTCCGGTATAGACGGCCACGATTATACACGCACGGGCTGTCAGGAAAGCGGCGAAGAGATCTAGATCTACAACTTGACGCGAGCAATTGTACTTTTTCCGGAGAATCTATAATGCTCACCTGCGCCTACAAGTAAGCTTCCCGCACCATTGAATGACACCCCGGTTTTAATGGAGTGATGGCTTTTTTTCATCAGTATTTGATTGCATTTGAACGCTTTTTGATCGGTATTTCTTCAGTTTTTGATTGCTTTTTTATCGCTATTTTGATCGCTTTTTGGTCGCTTTTTGATCACTTTTTGATCGGTTTTTGATAGCTTTTTGATCAGTATTTGATTGGCATTTGATCGCTCTTTTGATCGGTATTTCATCCATTTTTTGATATCTTTTTAATCGCTTTTTTAATCGCTTTTTGATCAATATTTGATTTCGCTTTTTGATCGCTATTGATCGCTTTTTGTCGGTATTTCATCGGTTTTTTATTGCTTTTTGATCACTTTTTTGATATGCTTTTGATCGGCGGTATTTCATAATGTTTTGATTGCTTTTTGATCGTTTTTTTTATCGCTTTTTGATTGCTTTTTTATAATAGCGTTTTGATCGCTTTTTGAACGCTTTTTGATCACTTTTTGATTAGTATTTGATTGGAATTTTGATCACTTTTTGATCGTTTTGAGTCGGAGTTTTTTGATCCCTTTTTGATTGCCTTTTTGATCGCTTTTTGATCAGAGTTTGATAGCTTTTTGAGCGCTTTTTTGATCCGCTTTTGATTCGCCTTTTTGTATCAGTATTTGATTAGCATTTATTATTCGTTTTTGGATCGTTCTTGATCGGTATTTCATTCGATTCTTATTGCTTTTTGAATTGCTTTTTGATCGTTTTTGATCGGTTTTTGATCGATTCTTTTGATTTCTTTTTTGATCGCTTTTTTGATGCTTTTTTAATGCTTTTTGATCGCTTTTTTGATCGGTTTTTGTTGGTTTTTGATCGGTTTTGATCGGATTATATAGGTTTTTGATTGATATTTATTGGATTGGTATTAGTTCGGCTTTTTGATCGGTAATTTTTATCGGTATTTGATTGCTTTTTAATCGCTTTTGATCGCTTTTTGATCGATTTTTTTTAATCGCTTTTTGATTGCTCCTTGATCGCTTTTTGTTGATCGCTGCTTGATCGCTTTTTTGATCGCTTTTTGATCATATTTTGATCGCTTTTTGATCTCTTTGATCGCTTTTTTATCGCATTTTTGATAGCTTTTTGGATCGTTTTTGATCACTTTTTTTGATCGTTTTTGATCGCTTTTTGATAATTTTTTATTAGTATTTGATTTTTTCATTTGATCGCTTTTTTATATCGGTATTTCATCGGTTTTTTTGACTTGCTATTTTGATCGCTTTTTTTATCGCTTTTTAATCGGGTTTTTTATCGGTTTTTTGATTGCTTTTTGATTGCTTTTTTAATCGCTTTTTGGTCGATTATTTTTTGATCGCTTTTTGATCGCATTTTGATTGCTTTTTGATCGCTTGGATCAGTATTTTTTTTATCATTTTTGATCGCTATTTGATTCGCTTTTGATCGGTGTATTCATCGGTTTTTTGATTTGCTTTTTTTTTTTGATCGCTTATTTTGATCGCTATTTGATCGCTTTTTGATCGGTATTTTATCAGTTTTTGATTGCTTTTTTATAGCCTTTTTCATCGCTTTTTGATCTGTTTTTGATCGCTCTTTGATTGCTTTTTGATCGCTTTTTTGATTGCTTTTTTTTGATCGCTTTTTGATCGCTTTTTGATAGCTTTTAGATCGCTTTTTGATCGCTTTTTTGATCCCTTTTTGATCGGTTTTGATTTCTTGTTGATCACTTTTTGATCGCTTTTTAAATCGTTTTTTGGATCGTTGGTTTTTGATAGGTCTTTTGATTGGTTTTGTTGATCTGTTTTTTTGATTGGCAATTGATCCCTTTTTGTTCAGTATTTGATTGGCATTTGTTCGCTTTTTGATCGCTTTTTTATCGCTTTTTGGTCGCTTTTTGAACGCTTTTTTGATCAGTATTTGATTGGCATTTGAACGCTTTTTTATCGGTATTTCATCAGTTTTTGATTGCTTTTTGATAGCTTTTTTGATCGCTTTTTGGTCGCTTTTTGATCGCTTTTTAATCTGTTTTTGATCGCTTTTTGATCAGTATTTGATTGGCATTTGATCGCTTTTTGATCGCTCTTTGATCATTATTTCATCTGTTTTTGATTGCTTTTTAATCGCTTTTTTGATCGCTTTTTGATCAGTATTTGATTGGCATTTGATCGCTATTTGATCGCTTTTTTGATCGGTATTTCATCGGTTTTTGATTGCTTTTTAAACGCTTTTTTGATTGCTTTTTGATCGGTTTTTGATCGCTGTTTGATTGCTTTAAAATGTTTGTTTCATCGCTTTTTGATTTCTTTTTGATCGCTTTTTTGATCGCTTTTTGATCGGTTTTTCAACAGTATTTGATTGGTATCTGATCGCTTTTTGATCGCTTTTTGATCGGTATTTCATCAGTTTTTGATTGCTTTTTGATCGCTTTTTTTATCGCTTTTATCGCTTTTTAATCGCTTTTTGATCGGTTTTTGATCGCCTTTTGATCAGTATTTGATTGGCATTTAGTCGCTTTTTGATCGCTTTTTTGATCAGTATTTCATCGGTTTTTGATTGCTTTTTTATCGCTTTTTTGATCGTTTTTGGATCGGGTTTTAAAATCGCTTTGATTGCTCTTTGATCGCTTTTTTTGATCGCTTTTTTGATCGCTTTTTAAATCGCTTTTTTTTTGACCGATATTTCATCGGTTTTTGATTATTTTCAACCGCTTTTGCATGCTTTTTGATCAGCTTTTTGATCGCTTTTTTTAACGCTTTTTTGATTGCTCTTTGATCAGTATTTCATCGTTTTTTGATTGCTTTTTGATCGCTTTTTTGATCGCTTTTTGATCGGTTTTTGATCGGTTTTTTGATTACTTTTTGATCGTTTTTTGATCACTTTTTTGATCGCTTTTTGATCAGTATTTGATTGGCATTTGAACGCTTTTTGATCGCTTTTTGATCGTTATTTCTTTAGTTTTTGATTGCTTTTTGATCGCTTTTTTGATCGCTTCTTGGTCGCTTTTTGATCGCTTTTTGATCGGTTTTTGATCGCTTTTTAATCAGTATTTGATTGGCATTTGATCACTTTTTGATTCCGTTATTTCATCGGTTTTATTGCTTTTTGATCGCTTTTTGATTGCTTTTTGATCGGTTTTTGATCGCTGTTTGATTGCTTTTTGATCGTTTTTTTTATCGCTTTTTTCATTGCTTTTTCATCGCTTTTTTCATTGCGTTTTTTGATTGCTTTTTGATCGCTTTTTTGATCGCTTTTTGATCGGTTTTTGATCGGTTTTTTGATTACTTTTTGATCGTTTTTTGATCACTTTTTTGATCGCTTTTTGATCAGTATTTGATTGGCATTTGAACGCTTTTTGATCGTTTTTTGATCGTTATTTCTTTAGTTTTTGATTGCTTTTTGATCGCTTTTTTGAACTCTTTTTGATCACTTTTTGATCGCTTTTTGATTGCTTTTTCATCGCTCTTTGATAGCTTTCTAATCGGTTTTAGATCAGTTTTTGATTGGTTTTTGATCGGTTTTTAATCGCTTTTTGATCGCTTTTTGATCGCTTTTTGATCAGTATTTTATTAGAATTTGATCGCTTTTTAATCGCTTTTTGATCAGTATTAGATTAGCATTTGATCGCTTTTTCATCGCTCTTTGATTGGTATTTCATCGGTTTTTGATTGCTTTTTTATCGCTTTTTTGATCGGTTTTTGATCGCTTTTTGATCGCTCTTTGATCGCTTTTTGATCGCTTTTTGATCAGTATTTGAATGGCATCTGATCGCTTTTTGATCGCTTTTTGATCGGTATTTCCTCAGTTTTGATTGCTTTTTGATCGCTTTTTCGTCGCTTTTTGAACGCTGTTTGATCAGTATCTGATTGGCATTTGAACGCTTTTTCATCGGTATTTCATCAGTTTTTGATCGCTTTTTGATCGTTTTTTGATCGCTTTTTGATCGCTTTTTGATCGCTTTTTGATCATTTTTTATTAGTATTTGATTTTCATTTGATCGCTTTTTGATCGGTATTTCATCGGTTTTTGACTGCTTATTGATCGCTTTTTTTTATCGGCTTTTTAATCGGTTTTTAATCGTTTTTTGATTGCTTTTTGATCGCTTTTTTAATCGCTTTTTGGTCGCTTTTTGATCGCTTTTTGATCGCATTTTGATTGCTTTTTGATCGCTTTTGGATCAGTATTTTTTTTATCATTTTTTGATCGCTATTTGATCGCTTTTTGATCGGTATTTCATCGGTTTTTGATTGCTTTTTTTTATCGCTTTTTGATCGCTTTTTGATCGCTATTTTATTGCTTTTTGATCGGTATTTTATCAGTTTTTGATTGCTTTTTTATAGCCTTTTTCATCGCTTTTTCATCTGTTTTTGATCGCTCTTTGATTGCTTTTTGATCGCTTTTTTGATTGCTTTTTTTATCGCTTTTTGGATCGCTTTTTGATAGCTTTTAAGATCGCTTTTTGATCGCTTTTTGATCACTTTGATCAGTATTTGATTTGCATTTTGATCACTTTTTGATCGCTTTTTGATCGCTTTTTGATCGCTTTTTGATCGCTCTTTTGATCGCTTTTTATCGCTTTTTGATCGCTTTTTGATCGCTTTTTGTTCAGTACTTGATTGGCATTTGATCGCTTTTTGATTGCTTTTTGATCGCTTTTTTGTCGCTTTTTGATCGCTTTTTGAACGCTTTTTGATCGCTTTTTGATCGTTTTTTATCGGTATTTTATCGGTTTTTGATTGCCTTTTTGATAGCTTTTTTGATCGCTTTTTGGGTCGCTTTTGATCCTTTTGATCGGTTTTTATTCGCTTTTTGATCAGTATTTGATTGGCAATGTTGCACTTTTTGGATCGCTTCTTTGAATCGGTATTTCATTCTGTTTTTGATTGCTTTTAATCGCTTTTTGATCGGGCTTTGATCGGGCTATTGATTGCTTTTTGATCGCTATTTTGATCGCTTTATGATCGGTTATTTCATCGGTTTTTGATTGCTTTATGATCGCTTAGTATTTGATTGGCTTTTTGATCGGTTTTTTATCGCTTTTGATTGCTTTAAAATGTTTGATTTCATCGTTTTTTTTATTGTTTTTTGATCGCTTTTGGATCGCTTTTTGATCGGTTTTTTACAAGTTTTGCATTGCTTTTGATTGCTTTTGATCGCGTTTTTGATCGGTTATTTCATTCAGTTTTTTGATTGCTTTGTTGATCGCTATTTTGATCGCTTTTAATCGCTTTTTTAATCGCTTATCGGTTTTTGATCGCCATTTTGATCAGTATTTGATTGGCATTTGTTCACTTTTTTTTGATCGCTTTTTGAATCGGTATTCATCGGTTTTTGATTGTTTTTATCGCCTTTTTTGATCGTTTTTGGATCTGGTTTTAATCGCTTTTTGATTGCTCTTTGATCGCTTTTTTGATCGCTTTTTTGATCGCTTTTTATCGCTCTTTGTTTCGTTTTTTCTTCGGTTTATTGATATTTTCATCGCTTTTGATCGTTTTTGATCAGTTATTTGATTGGCATTTAATTGCTTTTTGATTGCTCTTTGATCAGTATTTCATCGTTTTTTGATTGCTTTTTGATCGCTTTTTTGATCGGTTTTTGATCGGTTTTTGATCGGTTTTTGATTGCTTTTTGATCGCTTTTTGATCACTTTTTTGATCGCTTTTTGATCAGTATTTGATTGGCATTTGAACGCTTTTTGATCGCTTTTTGATCGGTATTTCATTTATAGTTTTTTGATTGCTTTTTGAATCGCTTTTTTTGATCGCTTTTTTTTTTCGCTTTTTGATCGCTTTTGATCGGTTTTGATCGCTTTTTAATCAGTATTTGAAGGGCTATTTGATCACTTTTTTGATCGGTATTTCATCGGTTTTTATTGCTTTTTGATCGCTTTTTGATTGCTTTTTGATCGGTTTTTGATCGCTGTTTGATTGCGTTTTGATCGTTTTTTGATGCCTTCCTTCATTCATTGCCTTCTTTATCTCGCTTTTTTCATTTGCTTTTTCATCGCTTTATAATATTTGATTATCATTTTGACTCGCTTTTTGATTCAAGTTATATATTTCGAATAAAATTTGGTACCACCTTATTGATCTCACTATTTTAATCAGGTTTCTTGAGATTGGCCCTGGTTTTTCATTTGCCGGATTCTTGAATCGCAATAATTATTTAGAATTGCTTTTGTGACTCAGACTTTTTGAATTCAGTATGTTCTAATGGCATTCTTAGATCGCATTTTGAATATCGCTTTTTAAGGCGGGGTCATAATCAATATAAGTCGAACCCTAAACTTATTTAGTTAATAGTAAAATAATCAAAAAAAAAATTTCACCTTTTTATTTTTGGTGAGTATATTCTAACTTACCATCATCATATAGAAAATTTCAAGTCAGCCTCTACATTCACATGGCAAATATGTGTATTTCTTTTTTATGAATGAGTAAATATTCTGAGGTCCGTAGCCGGAAGCTTCGGAAATGGAGTTTGAGGCAGAATAGACAAGATTTGGAGCATATGTTTAAAAAATTTTGATATTTTTCAAGGAATTGTAACTTAGCCATAATGTGTACACAAAAATATCTCCTGCCAATGTCGGAACGGAGATTGCATTTAGAAAAATGAGCTTCGTAAGTATAGTTGTTCGATGCTCCGAGAAGCAGGTGTAAAAATAAATTATTTACACGGAGGACCGAGATGGATGTGAAGCAGAACGGAGTTTTGTAGCCGGAGAACTGAATTAGAGATTTTTATCACTATAAATTTTCTTTGCAAGTAGAAGTATTAATGATGCCGGAGAGTTCAATCGCAAGTACTGAACAATTCTTGAAAATTGAGCGGGGAGCCGGAGCTCGGATATAATTAAAGCCGGTGAAGCCGGAGTATACATTATTTATCTAAATAATTTTCTTTTTCAAGTGAAATTTGGTCTGCCCGAATTAATGGCCCGAAGTCGCCAGATCTGAACAATTTTAAAATGGATCCGAAGCCAATGAATCAGACCGGAGACACGGAGCCGGAGCCTGGGAAGTCGGTGGGGGAAAAGGTATACATTTTTAATCCAATAATTATTATTAAATTTTTTTTTTTTGGGAAGTAAAAAATTAATATGGCTGATAGTCTTAGCATAAAAAAATTTGAATGAAGCTGGAAGCTCGGAAGCCGATGAGCCAGGAGTCAAAGTATAATTTTTTTTAAAGATTTTTTATTCCTGGGAAAATAATTTTGCAGGAAGTTAGAGATGAATTGATCTGAGCAATTTTGAATTTAGCTTAGAGCCGGAGTCAGATCCGGAGCCGATGATCAGGCCGGAGCCGGAGTCGGAAGAAATAATATAAATATTTAAAGAATTTTTTTGAATGTGAAAATGATTTTGTTTTGCAGGAAGTTGGATCTGAGCAATTATTTTGAATTTAGCCGGATAGCCGGGAGCCGGTGAGCAGGATTAGCACTCGGAGGCCGGAATTAGCCGGAAGCAGAGGAAGCTAGGCAGTCAAAAGTATAAATTTTTTAAAGAATTTTGTTTGCATGTAAAAAAATTTTTTGCAGGAAGTATGGATGCTGAAGCAATTTTTGAATATACGCTGAAAGTTGGAGAGGAACAATTTTAAAAATTAGCCGGAGCCGGAGCCGGAAAGGAAATTTTTCTAGAACCAAAGTAATAATTTTTTTAAAGAATTTTATTTGCATTAGTGAATAAATAGTTTTTGCAAGGGAAGTTGGAAGACTAGTGAATTTTGAAATTAAAACCTTGCCGGAATGCCGAGAGCAGATGTGCCATTATAACAGATAAAATGCCGGAAGCAGGTGCTCGAAATGCCATGAATATGATGGTGACCGTTGAAAATCGGTTAACGGAGCTGGAGCCAAAGAATATTAATATTTTTTTACTAAATTAGTACTTTTTGCAGAATGAAGTTAATATCTGAAAAATAAAAGGGATGGAACTGAAGAAAAATTTGAATTGGAAATGGAGCCGGAGCCGGAGCCGGAGCCGGAAGTAAAGTATAAAGTATTGTAGAGATATAATGTATATATTTTATATCCTTATTATATATATTGAATTCATCGATTCTTAATTGCTTTTTGATTGCTGTTTTGATAGCTTTTTTTGATCGCCTTGGTTGACTTTTATACGAGTAAAAATTGATTTATCATTTTGATTATTTTTTCTTATTCTTGCGTTCTATTGAATTGTCTTTATTGATTGCGACTTAGTGATTTGACCATCGGATGTGGTTCTTTCAGTTTTGATTGGCAAAATATTTCTGCTAGCTTTGTTTTAGAAATACGTCGTTCGTCACTTTTTGATCGCTTTTTCGATCGGTTTTTTATCTGCTTGATCAGTATTTGTATGGCGACATTTGAATTTTCGGTCGGTGGATATTGATTAAAATTAAGGTATTTTTGATGTTCTCGGTTTTGATAATATCTTTTTTAATAGTCGCGTGTGATGGCGCTTTTTGTTTGAATCAGTATAGTTTGACTGGTGGCATTTAGATGCTATTTGAGTAAGTTTTTTTGGATACGGTCGAAAAATCTATTTCACTTGGTTTTTTATTGACCCCCTCTTTTTTTATGAATACGCTTTGAGAGTGGCTATATAGTTTGAACTCGATCATACCTTTGATTCTCGCTTGCTCTTGATTGTACTTTCCTCCTTGATAAGAATTTTTTGATCGTTTTTTATTGCTTTTTCTCAGCTCTCAAAAACTAATATCTTAATTTTAGATAAAGTAATTAATGTTCTTTGGATCTTAGAGCGATTATATTTCATCAGATATAATGTATACATTGCTTTTTGATCGTTTTGATTCATGTTTTCCTCGAATCGGGTTTACGATCGTTTTGACCTGTCACTTTTTAACGCTTTCTTTCAGTTTATATCCTTTTATTGGCACTTATTGATTACTTTAAAATTCTCTCTGTTTTTGATCCAGGTTAATTGATCGGTATTTTGATCCTTTCTTGATTGCTTTTTTTTGATGGCTTTTAATAATTGTATTTAGTATTTCATTGGATTTGATCGCTTTCTTTCATCGCTTTTTTGGTCGCTTTTTGCTTCTGATGTTTTGAGTCCGCTTTCACCAAAAACGGAAAAATTTAGCAGTTATTATATTCATTGATCGCTTCCTATATCGTTCTATTGACTCGGTATTCATCGAAATTTACTTTAATATGTATTTGCATCCTCTCTCTCTCTCTCAATCCGGCTTTCTCTTTTGTGTCTCAGTTTTCTCTGACTCCTTCGGTGCTCTCTCTTTGATCGGTTTCCTTGATCGGTTTTTACTTTCTCGCTTTTTTTGAAACCTGTTCATTTTGATTCTGGGTCACTTTCTGATCGCTTTGCTTGACTCTTCTGTCTTTTTTTTTGCTACGTGTTTTTGCATTCCTCGGGTTTTGATTCTCTTGGCTTTTTCACGCTTCATACCACACAAATTTGAACAGTAATTTGATTCAAGGTTCATATTCTCGCTTACTTGAAATCGACTCCTTATCGAATACCGGATATTTCATCGGTTTTTAGTGATGCTGTTTAAATCGTTTTATTCGAAACTTTGACCTATTTACAACAATTGATCTAGGTTTTTAATCGCTTTTTATGATTTGACTCTTTGATTCGTTTTTTGATAATATCGTACTTATGTATTGAATATACGCTTTTTAGCTATCATCATTTTGATCAGTGTATTTCTATATTCGGTTTTTGATAATTGCATTTTGATCGCTTTTTTGATATAATCTTGACATTTTGGGTCGCTTTTTTGTATTATAGTTATATTGATCGTGTTATTTGATCGGTTATATATTTGATTCGGTTTATTGATCGCTTATTTGATAACTTTTTAATTAATATTTGATTGCTATTTGATTCGGTTTTTGAATCGATATATATTACATCACTTATAATATATAAGTATATATTATAATGTTTATTGATATTTGCTTTTTGATCGCTTTTTGATTGCATTTTGATCGCTTATTGATCGCTTATTTGATACCGCTTTTTTGATCTCGATTTTTGATCGTTTTATATTCAAATCATTTTTATTAATTTATAAGTATTTTAGTGCATTTTTTGATCTCTTTTTGATCTGTATTTCATCGGTTTTTGATTGCTTTTTGATCGCTTTTTTTGATCGCTATATTTTATTATCGGTTTTTTAATCGGTTTTTGATTGCATTTTTTGATCGCTTTTTTGAACTCTTTTTGATCGCTTTTTGATCGGCTTTTTTGAATATTGCTTTTTTGTATCCTTTTTTAATAGCTTATTTAATTCGTCTTTTTTTGTATCGCTTTATTGATCGGTTTTAGATCAGTTTTGATTTGGTTTTTTAGCATCGGGTTTTTTTAACGATCTTTTGATTCGCTTATTTTTTGATTTCGCTTTTTGAATCAGTATTTTATTATATAGAATTTTGATCGCTTTGTAATCGCTTTAATTTGATCAGATATTAAGATTAAGCATTTGATCGCATTTGATTTCGTTACTCTTTGATTAGGTATTTCATCGGTTTATTGATTGCTTTTTATCGCTTTTTTTGATCGGTTTTTTTGATTTCGCTTTATTGATCGTTTTTTGATCGCTTTTATGATCGCTTTTTGATCAGTATTTGATTGGCATTTGATCGTTTTTGATCGCTTTTTTGATCGGTTTTTTATCGCATTTTGATTGTTTTTTGATCGCTTTTTCGTCGCTTTTTTGAACGCTGTTTGATTCAGTATCATGATTGGCATTTTGAACGCTATTTATTCATCGGTATTGCATTAGTTTTATTGATTGCTTTTTTGATCGCCTATTTTTTGATTGTTTTTGATCGGTTTTTGATCGCTTCTTTGATTGCTATTAAAATGTTTGTTCATCGCTATTTTGATATGCTTTTTTGATCGCTTATATGAAGCGTTTTGATTCGCTTTTATGATTGCTTATTGATCGCCCCTTTTTTTGATCGCTTTTTGATCTCGTTTTGGATCGGTTTTCGATTGGTTTTTGTTCGGTTTTTGTATTGCTTTTTGATGCTTTTTCTATCTAGTATTTGATTGGTATTTGAACGCTTTTTTGATCGCTTTTTGAATCGATATTTCATCAGTTTTTGATTGCTTTTTATCGCTTTTTTGATCGGCTTTTTTAATCGCTCTTTAATCGCTTTTTGATCTCTTTGTATTATTTGATCGCCTTTTGATCAATCAGTATTTGATTGGCATTTTTTCACTTTTTTGATCCGCTTTTTGATCGGTATTCATCGGTTTTTGATTGCTTTTTAATCGCTTTTTGATCGCCGTTTTTGATTCGCTTTAATTGATTTCGGTTTTTAATATCGACTTTTTGATTGCTCTCTTTGATCGACTTTTTGATCGCTTGTTTTGATTATCGGCTTTTAATATCATTCTCATCTTTGATTATAAGGTATTTACGGTTTTTGATTGCTTTTGATCGCTTTTTTTGATCGCATTTTTTGGTCGGTTGTTGTTCGCTTTTGATCGGTTTTTGTGATCGGTTTTTGATCGGTTTTTTGATTGCTTTTTGATTGATGCTTGTCATCTTTTATATTAATATTTGAGTGGCATTATGATCATGGTTTTTTGATCTGGTATTTATCAGTTTTGATTTGCTTTGATGCTTTTTGATCGCATTTTTGATCGCTTTTTGATCGCTTTTTGATCGCTTTTTGATCGGTTTTTGAATGCTTTTTTGATTCATTATTATTTAATTAGTATATTGATGGGATGAGATCGCTTTTTGATCGTTATTTCATCGGTTTTTGATTGCTTTTTGATCGCTTTTTTGATCGCTTTTTAATCGGTTTTTGATCGGTTTTTTAATCGCTTTTTGACCGCTTTTTTGATTTCGTTTTTTGTTCGCTTTTTGATGATCAGAACTTTAAGAATCGCTTTTAGATCAGTATTTTTTACATTTTTTTTTGATCGCTATTTGATCGCTTTTTGATTGGTTTTTTTCATCGGTTTTTGATTGCTTTTTTCTTTTATCGCTTTTTTGATCGCTTTTGATAATTTTTTGATCGCTTTTTGATCGGTATTTCATAGGTTTTTGATTGCTTTTTTGATCGCCTTTTTGAACGCTTTTATTTTATCGCTTTTTGATCGTCTTTTGGTCGGTATTTGGATCGCTTTTTGATAGCTTTTTTAATCGCTTTTTTTTTATTCGCTTTTTGATCGGTTTTAAGAATTTACAGGTTATATTTGTTTAGGTTTTTTATCTCGAAGTTCTTTATATCGCTTTTTATGATCGCTTTTAGATCTTACGCTAACTTTTATTTGCATCTTGTTTTTTTGATCTCAGATAAATTGATTATAGAATTTGATTCGCTTTTATAATCGCTTTTTATGATCAGTATTAGATAGTCAATTTTGATCGCTTTATTTTTTGATTCGCTTTACTTGATTATATAGGTATTATTTGTAATCTATAGTGTTATTTGATAGGCTTATTTTTTAATCTACTCATTCTTGATATTCGCTATTTTTGATTGGTTTTATGTTCGCTTGTTTGACAGGTTAATGAATATTCATTTTTGATTCAGTATTTGATTGGCATTATTTATTTTTTTTTGATCGCTTTATTGATCGCTTTTTGATCGGTATTTCCTCAGTTTTGATTGCTTTTTGACGCTTTTCGTCGCTTTTTGAACGCTGCTGTTATGACTCTCTCTCTCTCAGTTTATAAACTAGTGAATTGCGTAGGATATATTTATCGGCAGATTATTAACATTCCCCATACGATTTTGATAATCTTCTCGTTCTTTTCTCAGCTTGTTGATATTATGTGTACATTGCTTGTGTGAACTGTTGGTTGTCCTTTTTACAAACTTGAAATTAAATCGAAGGGTTTGCTTGTATAAAGAGAGGATATTTCTTTATTTCTGTTTTTGCTTTAACAGCAGAGATGTGAAGTAGATATATTTTTACTGGTCCCAATTCTGTATCCGTTATTATTATTTTAAAGTAATCTGGTATGGTTCCGACACCAACATTTTGAAACTGCCTTGCTCCGACTCAGGCTAAGGCTCCAACAGTTTAACCTTTTGGGGGTTCGGAATCTGCTTTAGTTCTTAACAGCTTTATTTCATAGTACAAATTCTTTTTTAGCCTTCTCTGACTCCGGCGTCACCCGAAAACTTGCAGTTCCTTGGATCCGACTTCAGCCCAAGATCCAGCTTCGGCTCTGCAACTATATTTAACGGTATTATTAAAATAATCTTTCGTGTAAGCCCTAAAATTAAAGTTTTTAATTTAAAGTTTATATGCATTCACTGTTTAACGTATTTATTTATATAAGTAATCTATATCACCTTTCATTCCAAAATAAAATAAAAGTTATATTTATTATTTCAATCTGCAAATTATAATTAATATTAAATTTAGCAAAAAAATATATATATATAAAACTAACTCAACGTAAACCAATTATAAATATCCCCTCAAAAAAATGTATCAGAACTTTCCCTTTAAGACATAAAAAAAAGAAGAAGAAAAAAAAACTAAAAAAAAAATCCTCATTTCATCCCAAGTTTAAACGTCTCAACAAAAACATAAACAACGACAGAAACAACTTCAGCAATAACACTTGAACTAACAAACAAACAAACAAGAAAACAAAAATAACAACAACAACAACAAGTTTCGAACGTCGGACAACCGATAAAGGAAGATGGAATAAAAGTTTTGGGTGACGAAATAAAAAGGTTATAAAGGAAGACACACAACCAACCAAGGCTCGTTTTTTATCAATTTTTTAAGAAGCACAATTTTTTTGGAGCACTAGATTGTTTCTTCTGGATTCCGCGTCCCATAGACAAAAGCTTATTGTTTAGACTATCAGAATTGCATATTAATATATTATTCATAATAATATATTATATATATTATAATGTATACTATATATGAATAATTATATATAATATTATATAATTAATATCAGAAATAATATAACTTATAATTATAAATAATAATTCTAATATATACATACATAATTTAATATAGTAACTATAATATAGTAAATAGTACTTAAAGTATTACCTATAATAGCTTCTTCTTTCATCTTGCCCGCAGATTTGAGAGGGCGGTTCGGTCATCACATGGCATGAATTAAATATGGACCAGTATATTACGGTCAGACAAGAGGAAAATACGGTACAGGTAGGTTACGGGAAGACCACAAACACGCTCTCTACCCCTATTCTCTTTATCGTGCAAGCCGGTCGCAAAGCAAAATCTTTTTACTCTATGGGCTTTCCTCACCGCCGACCAGCTAAAAAAGAGAAAATTATGGTAATCCCCCCAACAAGTATGGCATCTAGTCTTAATGGTCAGGAAGTTCATTCCGCGCCACTTGGCAAAGGATTCTTCAAACTTTTTACACTCTTTCACATAAAATACCCCGTTTCCTTCACTCATAATTCCATATTGTATCAAACTATTTCTTCTCTCCATCTGAATCAGGCTCATTTTCCTCTCTTCAGACATTAACTAGATATCAAAATCTACCTTTTTTCATTTAGGTCTCCTGGCTGGTATTCTGACTTTTCCAACACTTTACTCGGTTTTCCACAATTACATCCGTGTAACCAGCCAGTACAAATCTCAATATCAATACATCTACTTTTTTGCAAACATGAACCAAACATCTTTAATCTGACTACTTCTCGTTGTATTTCTTTGGTCGTCATTTCACAGCTCTCTCATAGCTACACGACTCATTACACGTTCATGCATTCTTGTTTTCTACATCATTATTTCTTTACTCACACCTACCATCGCTTCACTTAAGATGTTATCGATGCTGATCAGATGATTTGAATACTTTAGATCTGTAATCTTGTTTTATTTTCAATTACTATCTTACTAATATCTATTTATTGAACCGGGTCCATAAATATCCGGTTATGAAGAACTCCTAGCAACTAAATCACAAACTAAGTTCCGGATTTGCCTTTCACCAACAGTGGATTTATATAACTTGTCTCAGTACCACCTTTGCACTAGCCATTGCTACCACTTTTAATACTAACTAACTCTGCAAACATACTGTTTCTTCTTTTTTCTAATCCAACATAGCCCAGACTTAACATTTATTTGTTATAAATTTTATATTACTTAATTAAAATTGGACGCCAGCACCTCAACATGATCTTTCCCACAGCGGACTATTCTGCACCACAGTAATAACATCAACTTTAAAGTTCTTTATCTACTAAACAGTTTTACTATTTTTCAAATATTTCATCATTTTTAACTCAATTCCTCATCAAATCCTTCACAGCACAATCTTCTCAACTTTTCTTTTTTTCAGTAATTTAAAGTTACTCTTCAATAACGGCTGAAAGGTATATATGCAGAAGCATCCTCCATTCTTTGTTAATTAATTTCCGTCCAGTCTTAACACCGTCTTCCCTACCTACCCCTAACTCAAAATTCGTATCATCAACCCCATTTCATATACAACTTAAAATTAGCCATTGGAAAATATTATCACTCCTGTCTCGTTTACAACTATTTTCATTAAAATTCCTTTTAACTTGTTTTCAATTCCAGTTTCTTCTTCACATGGACTTTCACTCTAAATCCAACTCAAAATTTCTAATGATTTCAATTCAAACGCCCTTACCCAGCAGCCCCTCAATATAATCACTAATTTCCCTGACATACAGAGCTTTCCATATTTAATCTGGTTTCAGCCGTTCTCCTGTTGAACAATAGTCCCATAAAAACCAGAATTAAATTTTACTTCATTTCGATGCATTCAAACTTTTTTGAAGTTTTCTAAGTTTTTAAAATAATTTGAATTTATTATTAACTCAGCATCGCCTCTTTATAACTTCTAAATCGGCTTGATTCTTTCCGCCAACAGTCCCCTTCATCCATTCAAGACTTTTTTGTTTTCTACCAAAGTTTTCTAGCATTTTTATATTTTAACTTGCTCAGACAAATGAAAGTTGTTATTGCCCTATAGTTTGCTTACGAGTTTCTTTTATCCTCCCTCAACTCCTTTTATATAAGAAAACAATCATGCCATCCCTCCAATTCATTCGGAAACTTACATTCTTCACAAAATCGATTTTTTCTGCACTAAACTTTTTTCCATATCCAGTCAATTCTCAACATCACGCTCATTCTAAATCATTTTTTCACCAGTAATTTTCATCTAATATCTGCCAAGATTTTGCCATTCTTCATTCCCCTTCCACTTATCACATATTTAATACTTTCCTCCCCAAAAACACCAATTTTCAATCTTACACCAATTAAGAACAACAAACAACGCATTTCCAACTAAATCACCTCTAATTGCTGAGGAGGCCAATGTTTTCAATCCAGAAACTTCGCAGTGATTAATTTGAGGAACGTTTGTTTGGTCAGATCATTTCAGTAATTATGTATGTGTAGGCGTTTCATTATACTTTGTAAGTAGTTGGTTTTTGTTTCCCTTACTCTTCTTCTGCCATTCGTATTGATTTCGGTAAAGAAATCCTAATTTTCCTTGGTATAGTTCCATTTCATTTCCTTCCAATAAAGTTTCCTATTCCGTCATTCCCTTGTAAGTCCACATTCAACATTTAAATAAGCAAATTTTCCTTGATTTGATAATCTTAAATTATCAAAAATACGATTCTTCTTTATTTTCAGATTTTTAAATCAATAAAACCTCATCGGTCTGAATTGACTCTTTTTTTTTCATGACTACACTTAGAAATTTTTTTGAATTTATGATTTTCTGCTACCTGTTTGAAGAACATTGAAATGTTTCTACTTACGTCTGGGCAAGTTTGCAACGCCACATAATAAAAAATTTAAAAAAAATATTTATCAGATTTTATTCCCTTATTTCAATCATTTAGAAGAGATGTTGACCTTTATATATATATATAATAATTATTAATACTATATATATATATTATATATTATTTATAATATTTATATATATATATAATATATAAATATATACATATATATATATATTATATATATATAATATTTATATATATATATATTTATATATAATATTATATTATATAATATATATATATTATATTTATATATATATTATATATATGATTTATATATATATATATATTATATATATTATTATATTATATATTATTATTAATATATATATATTATATATGATATACTATATATTAATATAATATAGTATATTATTATATAATTAACTACATTATTATATATATATGTATTTTATATATAATATAATATATAATATATATATATATATATATATATTAATATATATTATTATTATTATATAAATAATATATATATTATATAATATATATATATATTATATATATATATATTAATATATTTATTAATATAATATATATTATATATATATATATATTATATATATATAATAATATATATATTATATATATATTATATAATTATAATAATATATCTATATATATACTACTATATACTATAAATAATATATTATAATTATTATATATATATTATTTATTATATAATTATATATATATTAATTGTTTGTGTGCACACAAGGTGTGTTTGGGTGATGGTGTGTGTGTGTGATGGTTTGTGGGTTTTTAAATTTTATAATATACAAATAATAATAATACGTTTAAAATATATTATAAATTATATATATAATATTATTATACTGATTATTATTATATATATATGATATCTTATAATATATATATATTATATATTTAATATACATATATATATATATTAAATATATATTTTATATACTATTATTATTATATTTATATATTAATATAATATAATATATATATATATATATATTATATTATATAATATATTATAATATATATATATTATATATAATAAATATATTTATATTTTTATAATATATATTATTATGTTTAATATTATATATGTAATATAATATAATATATATATAATATTATATACTATATATATATATATATATATATATAAGTAATTAGTATATATATTATATTATTATAATATATATATATTTATTATAATTATTTTTTATTAATATAATAAATCTATTTATATAGTATATATATATAATATATATATATAATATTGATATATATATAATTATATTATATATAATATATATATATATTATATATATATATATATATAATAATATATATATATATAAATACATATATATAATATATATATTTTATATATTAATATATATTATATATAATATATATATATATATATATATATAATATATTATATATGTATCAGTTTGTGGGTGTGTATGTTGTGTGGGGTTTTTTAATCAACAGTACTCTCGTATGTGGTTTTCTGTTTTTTGAAAAAAATTTTATTCATTTTATTCGAAATCATACTGCGTTTAATTCTGACTTTTTTTTTCCTTTATGCTTAAGCATTTTTCTTTCACAAATTTTTTTTCTTTTTCGATTTTTCATTCTTTTTATCCATTATGGATTCCCTTCTTTCCTCCTCTCTCTTCTTTTCCTTCTTCCTACTTTTCTTTCCCTTAACGTACTCCCTTTCTTCTACTCCCTCCTTCCTCCTCCACTACCTCCCTGCAAGATCCCCCCCCATTTCTTTTTTTCCGAAGGAGGGGAAAAAAAACTAATAAAGCTCAGTTTTTTTTTAGCCCGTCTTTTGGCAATTTTTATATTGGCTTTTTAAACCACAAGTTTTTTTTTTCCCTAAATCATTTTTTTTAAATCCGCTTTTATTTTGTTTTCTTTTCCCTTTTCTATTTTTTCTCCTTTTTTTTCCCTTTTTTTTTTTTTGCTGATCATAAAATAAGTTCATCAACAGAAGGCAAGTAAAGGAAGCAATTTTTTAAAAAAAGAAGTTATTTTCATATGTGTTTTCTTATTTTAATTATTTTTTTTTTTTTTTTTTTTTTAATTATAAGTCTTTTTTAAAATTATGTACACATTTTGTAAAAGATTACATTTTTTATTTAAAAAAATTAGAATATGTTTAATATATTTTTGAATTATGATAATTTTTCATATTTATAAAGATAATGAATGTGATAGCAATTAAATCATTTATTTTTCTCTATAATAAAAAATAACTAAAACTGCAAGTAAAATATATACATACATAACATACATACATTGCTCAATACATACATACAATACATACATACATACCATACCATACATACCATAACATACATAACATACTTACATTACATTACATACATTACATACATTCATTAACATTACATTACAAATGCATACATACCATACGCAATTACATTACATACAATACACAATTACAATATGCCATACAACAACATTCATGATTTACAAACACAACATTTATTATATATATATATATATATAGTATAATATTATATCCTATATATAATATTATATATATAATACTATATAATAATATTATATTATATATATATCTATTATTATGTATATTCTATAATAATATTATAAATAAATATATTATATTAATATTATATATATTATAATTATATTATTATATTATAGTATTATATATATATATATATATAATATCTAAAATATTATATTATAAAATATATATAATTATATATTTATATATATATTATGTATATATATATATATAATATACTATTATATTATATTATATATATATATATATTATATATATAATATATATATATATGCCATATAATATATATATATATTATTATAAATATAGTATATATATATTATTATATTATATATAATATATATATATATATATATTATATATATATTATATTATATATATTTTTATATATATATATATATATATCATAATATATAATATATATATATATATTATATATATATAGTATATATATTATATACTTATTAATAATATATTATTATATATATAGTAATATCAATATTAATATATATATTACTTACGCAAAACACATAATTGACAGATGTATTTACCAAGAATAAAGTGGATTTACTAATCCATCCTTTGGTTCACCACAAACACATCTTAAAAAAGACATACTGTTTTTAAACTTTACACACGAGTTATTTTATCAATGTTCTCTCAACATTTTTTTTGTTTTTTATATGGTTTTTTTTTTCTTTTTTTCTTTTTATCAAAATTTGGAAAGCGGGGGGCTTACAAGAGTTTCTTACCACTAATTTTTGGTTTTCTTTTATTTCCATAACTTATAAATTTTTCCTCTCTTCGACATGAATAACGATGATTCGTCCGATTATTTTTCTTCCCCTTTATTTCTATTTCATTACGCTTACACAACATCGGCAATAAGTTATTGAAATGAATAGTTGCATCCAATTTTATTTTTATGCAAATAACATGATAATATATTAATAATATTATATATTATTATTTAATATAATATAAATATATATATTTATATTATTATTTATAAGTATTACTATAATAATTATTATATATAATATAAATATATTTCGCCCTCGACACTAAGATTTTTTGTGGCTTATTTTCCCACACACATTTACGACACACATACACAGCACTTATTATATATATACTATTATATCTGTAATATATATATATATATAACGTAGTATATAGGTACTATATATATATATATATATATATATTATTAGTATATATATATATATAATATATATATATTATATTAAATAATAATATAATATTAATAAATATAATTATACTATATTATATATATATACTGATATATATATATATAATTACTTTAAAAGAAAATTTTTACCAGCTTATATATAAACTATATTTTTCGATTGATTTGTATTTATTAATATTTATAGATTGTTTTATTTTAAAGACACAACCACGCCCTATTTTAAAATGGACCACACTTATGAAACAGAATGTGATTTTGAAGGGTTAAATTTATATAAGCAAATCTGGGTAATTAACTTATCTGAATTGAGTTAAGTTTCCACGAAAAATTTCTTTTAAAAATTATAATTTTCACCAAGAGTTTGGTCATCACAAATGAACAATACAAGATAAATTGAAATTGGAAACAGAATAGATTACCCAAGATCTTTAAGACCTTTTATTTATTGAAGGCTCTTAAGTTTTTGAGTCCCAAAGAGATTCACAATCACTGGGAAAAATAAATTGTATGTTGGAAATCTACTGTTGGTGAAAATAGTATTTTGAACTGCTCTTTACACCTACAAACTAAACATAAACATTCAAGTTTTTAGTCCAGATCTTTTTCTCCACATTCTACAAGAAGATGCCATAAAGGGTTGGCAAAATGGATGGTATAACTACTTTTTTTCTACCCCTCCTCTGAACATCACTGCTCTTTCTTCTAGTTCTCACTTCTCTCTAGTTCTTCTTTTCTCTTCTTTTCTTTCTATATATATCTTATATGATATTATATTTATATATAATATATTATATATATATATAGTAATAATATATATATATATATATATATAATATTATATATAATAATATTTTTTTATATAATATAATTTATTATATTATATATATTTATTCTATTATATATAATATTTATATAGTATTAATAATATATATATAATTAGTATATACTATATAATATATATATAATATGCATTTATAATATAAATAAATATATATATTATATATATATATTATATTATATATATATCTTTTTTTTTTTTTTTTTTAAAAAAAAAAAAAAAAAAATTTAATATATATAGTATATATATATTATTATTATAATAATATTGTATATATATTATATATATTAATATATATATAGTATATAGCCACAATTTTTTTTTTAAAAAACCCTGAACCAATTTCAGAGTTTGATGGAACACTTGATTTAATATTAGTTTTTGCTTTTTTCCCAAAACTGGCGCGAGAAACATAGAAATTTAAGGGGTTTTTTTTAAATATGATTTAACAGCTGTACAAATCTCTAACTGCATGGAGTTTTGTTCCTGATTTATTCAACCGCAACTGATCGAATCCACACCCATACGATTTTTGTTAAAAGTTTTTTTGTGCTTTTTTCACACATTTTAAGAAAGAAAGATTTTTTTTTGATTTTTTGCCGTGCGAGAAAAGGGTTTTCTGTTCCCGTTATTGTAATGTTCATTGCGTGTTTTTTTCCTTCTTCATGATTATATTGGTACTCTGTAGGATTGACAGAGCACCGCACTTTTTCGCAGCTCACCGCAAAGTAACTAACAGCAAACAAAGATTAAACCTTTATTTTAAAAAGAAAAAAAAAAACACACCACACCTAAACTACACCCAACACACCATTAAAGCCTGCAACCCGCCACGACCTTAAAATTTGAGCACATCACGCCATCAACAAACTCAAGAGCACGCACCGATAAATGTCATTTTCTAATTCTTAGTGTGAATAGTGGAAGCCTAGTGGTACCAATATTTTTTTGCAGCAATGAATTTAAAGAAATCTTGAAATAAGCGATTTTACACTTTACATTCCTTTCCTAATAATTGGGCTTTAGTAAAATTTCCTTCACGAAATCTATTCCCACTTATTCTTATATTAATTTAACATATTTAATATACTTAGTATATGTATTATATATAAATTTTACAATTTATATATTAGTTATATATTAGATGGTTATTAGTAATAGTAATATATGATTAATTATATATATTATAATATATATATATTATTATATAATAGTATAATATACTATATATTATTATATACTATGTACTATATATGATATATATAATATATAAGGCTTTATTTTAAATAAGTTTTTGACTCCAGGAGCGAAAAATCAATAATTAATGTATATTTTTATTTTAATAACATTTTTTAGGGTAATACATTACAAATTTTTTTGGGTTTAATACTAACCCCTTTAACTTAATACTAACTAACTTAACTAACTCCCATTAACCTAACGCTTTACCACAACAAACTTTAACCCTAAATTAGCCCTAAACCTAAGTTATTACAGGAGTCAAACCAGCTTTTATAAATGTTCCCATATATAATTATATATATATATAAATTTATAATATATATATATTCATATTATATATAATAAAATATATATTATAATATATATATATATTATAATATAGTATATATTATAATATATATATATATATATATAGTAAGCTTAAAGTAATTTGAAACTAATTTATTATATAAATCTTCCCTATGTACGGAGAGACAACAAAAATTAGTAGCGCATAGAATCCCAATTTTCTAACAACAAAGGACTAAAAATTGCTCTGTCCAAAAGTAACGAGAGTGCTATTAAAGGAAGTCACCATACAAAAATGAAAATTTTAAGAAAATATAAAATAAAAAAGAAGAAAATTGAAAATTAAGAAAAATTTTATATATATTATAATATACTAATATTTTAATATACTATATATTAATATTATATATATTTAATATATTATATCCAATTATGTTATATATATATATTATATATTCTATATATTATATTATAATATAGTATTATATATAATTATTATAATATATAAATAACAAGAAAAATAAGAAACTTTACCTATAAAGACCTATTTTCCTTTCAAAAAATTCCAGTATCTTATTCTTTTTTTCTTACTCTCTTACTACCTACTGAAGTTTCGACTATATAACTACTACTGACTATAACTACTACTTTACGGAAGTACTCTACTACTACTGATCTACTACTAAAACTGACTGACCTGTTACTAGCTTTCTACTATTAGACTACCTACACAACGTACTATTTTTTTCTCAATTTTTAATTTATAAAAAAAAATGAACAATTAGAATATTAATATAAAAGATACATGCATTTAAAGTGCAACAAACATTGAAATGTCTATAACTTCCAATGTCAATCAGCAAAATTAGCGGGCCTCTTTTCACAATTTTGTTCTCGTGAATGCCATTTTTTTTGAACAATGTGAACGCAGTACATTTTTTACGAAGAAAAAGAAAGAAAGTAAAAGATATTTTTGATTTTTGACATTTTCATAATTTGGTGATGATGCAATTGTGGTTAATTGGGTTTTTTTTAAACATCCAAAGTTAAAAGGTTTAGGCCGAAATTAAATTTCACCCATTAATACTTTGAAGTGAAGTTAAGAAAAACTCTAAGACAGAGCTATCTAATGACGATATAGCGTAAAAATTAGGAACAGAAGAACTTGATAGGTCATTAAACTGGGAGGGTTTTTAAAAATTAAGGACGGTAGTAGAATGTTTTATAGGCTCATTAATGGAGTTAGTAAAGAATAAGGGATAGAACTTTTTATAGGCATTAATGAAACGGTACGTTTGGAATTAACGAGAAATTCGGCTTTATGAGGTCCTTTAATTGAGGTTAAAAAATATATCATGTTGATAGGCAAATTACTTGAGTATAAAAATAAAATAAAGAGAGATAAATTTTACAGACATTTTAACGATGTAAAATTTAATTGATTTGGCGCACCAAAGAGGGACGAAATTTTATTTATCAAAATTAATTTTTCAGGTATAAAAAAAAATTCTTTTTGGTTTTTAAAAAGGGGGGGGGGGGGAAAATAAGAAAAAAAAAAAAAAAAAAAAAAAAAGGGGGAATTTTTTTTTCCAATTTTAAAATTTAAAGTTTTAAAATAAAAATCAGCTTACAGACATTAACAACTAAAGTAGAAAAAAATTCCCCAGTGCATTAATGACGTTTATTTTTTTATTTAAAGGAAATATTTGCAGGCATATAAAGAATTATTGTACATATAGTATTTGAATTTGTTAATGAAAGATTTAAACTAGGAAAACGCATTTATAAGGTTTATTACGCTGACTGTTAAATAAATTAACACTTAATTAAAAGTTAAATTGAAAAATTTAATACGTCCAATATTTAATGAGGTTTTAGAATTAAGGAAATACATTATCTGGCAAATATTGTATGAGGTTTAATAAATTAAGCACAAGAAATTTGCAAGTGCTTTAGTAAGAGAAAAAAGAAGTAGATGGAGACAGAAAATATTTTTTTCAGCATACTTCAAATGGAAGGGGTCAAGAGCTTAGAGAAAATTAAGGACGCATAAATTCATAGGAATTATATTGATCACGACTGGACAAAAATAAGGAGAAAAATAGTGTGGATAGAATAAATATGAAAGCATAGTTTGTTAGTAGGGTAGAAATATTTTATATCGTGTGCATTCAATAGGCGCTCGTAAAAGGCTAAAAAATAAATTGAATTCTGACTAAATTGGTTAATAGAAGAAGTCTTACTGTAAGACGTATAAAAAAGTAGGAATTAAATTCAGAATCAGAGTAGGTAATTATTAAGTGAATGTTGCGCAGCTTTTATAATAATATGAAGATTTAAATTTAAATGAGAATAGCTATGTAAGTGAGTTTTACGTTGGAAAGAGCGTTTATTTTTTATGTTAGCATTAATGAAGTAAAATTTGAAAATTTAATAGACATATTAAATGAGGGATAAGTGGAAATTCAAATAGATATTATATGGGCATCGTAAATTAGGTAGGGCCATTTAAAAATGAGGAAAAAATTTTATTAGACATTATCTGAAATTATAGTAAGAAATACGTAATTTGTAAGATACTTAAAATAATCATTTAATTGAGGACATTAAAATAAGAGGATGCAAATTTTTAAGATAGGCATTTTATGGAGAATAAATAAATAGAATAAGTTTTTTTTATAGGTCTTTTTGAAAAAATAAAAATAAAGGAATTTAATTTTTTAATAGGCACTTACGAGAATAAAAACAAGATAAATTTACGAAAATTAAATAAAGTGCAAACGCATTTTTGGGATGGAACAAGGTAGTTCATAAAGAGTTTATAAAATTAAAGAGATAGTTTAATAAAGTATTAATGAAAATATATTGATTGATTATTTTTTCTTTACCGCAGCCCACGCGTTTTTTATGGAAATAAAGGTAATTACAGAGAATTTATATAATAAATGAAATTATAAAAAGTGAGGGGAACAGAATTAATAAAGTAAAAAAGAAATATATTAACAGCCTTTAACTTAAAATTTATATTAATTTGAAAGGTTTCTATATAATCAATTTTGTATTAAATTTTTATTAGTAAATTTGGCAACGTTTTTTTTAAAATATAAAAGGGAAAATTTTTTTTGGGAGTACTTCTTATGTTGAAATAAAAAAGTAAACAACTCCAGCAAGCATCGATTTTGGAATTGAGTCTTTAAAATATGGTTAAATATTTCATAAGAATTCATATTTGCGTTGAAAAGCGATACAGTAATCATTATTTTTTCTACTGTTCATAGACATTTTTATTGTTATAATATAGTATATATACATATATAGAATGATCTTATATATAATATATATATATAATATATTAACGTTAATATATATATTATGTATGTTAATAGTATATATTAGGTACTATAAGTATAATTTATATTAAGTAGATATTATAATATATTATGTGTATTTTATATATATACTATATATATATAGATATGTATCATCATATATTTATATATTAGTATATATATATTTATATCTTATATATATATTATTATATATATATTTATGTATATATATATTATATGATTATATCTGTAAATGTATTTAATATATATTATATTATATATATATATACTATATATATTATACTATATTATTATAGCTATATATAATGTAAATCTTATATATAGATTATTATATAATATATTGTAGTATATATATGTTACCAATGTTATCTTTAATATACTAATAGTGATATTATATATATTATATTATATATTTAATATATATTAGTACTATTACCTTTATTGATATATAGTATAATATACTAATATAGTACTCATATATTTATATATAAATATATATTGATAGATAGATAGAAGGATAAAGGTTTTGTTTTTTTTATTCCCAAAACAAAACGCAATAATCTAATATTTATATATATATATAGATGGCCTAGTGGTATATATATATACTATTTATTATATATTATTAGTAGATATATAATATATATATATTATATACTATATATATATATATACTCCCACCTTTTTTTAACATACTTTTTGGGGGCGCGTATAGAACTGGTGGGTGGCGCACCCCACAGCCTTCTAGTGTTAGCGGTTGGATTATAGAATCCTAAATCGCACGAGCGACCCCCAGAGCAATTTTATCATTGCAATTGCTCAATAAGGAAAACTTCTCAACTCGACGGGCAACAACCTTTTCAATCTTATGTGTAAAACAAATGCCAGACTCTGGTTACTTATTTTACATAGGATGTGTTTTAAATCTACTAGAAACCGCTATTGATATTTCAAGAGTATATTCAGGCATTGGTCTCCCCCTTGCTCAATCATATTGCAGGAGACCTTTAGGTACACAGCACACACACGGATATATTTACCAAATTCAACCAACGCACTTAACATAAGCTCATCATAATTATTTCAAAATAAATATTAGACAGGTATTTAAGTAATAAACATATAGAAAATTCCCTTTGCCATCGCGAAACATATAATGAGTTCAATATAACACATTGCCGCAACTATATTCCATGAATCCAATCTCCAAACCGCGCCTAAACCACTACCCCTCAGGCTTTATTCCCCATTTACACAGAACCTAAAGAGTTAAAGAGCATAAAAGATCGAACAAACAGTTTCCTAGTTTTATGCTCATCCACAAAATAACAATCCGCATTACTAGCGCCCTTTCCACCGCGCCACAACCACAACGACACCACGAGCTCAACAACAAATCAATTCTCCGCCGTTATTTTATCAATCCAGTTTTAAAAGTTAGAATGCAAGATCAACAAAACATAACTCGCAAACCTAATTAATGTCTATTTTTCCGCTCACCCAAGAACAGAGCTTTCGCTGGCCCAGCAACTACGGGGTCCCTGACTTTAACAAACTTCTAACTCAATATATAATTTTGAATTACTGGCCGAGACTTTCCATGCCATCACCATTAGCGAGCCTTGGAATCATGGGCTCAAACCAAACACCCTTTTTCTCGCTCGCAAGAGGTTGGAATAATTTCTTCTCCACGCTAATAGCAACTTTACACACACTACCGCAGCCATCGCGTCAAACAGATAAACTAACTCCTCTCTCAACCCCACACGACAACTTTTTCAACTCATAACCAGAACCCCACTTCTTCTAACATCTCTTTTTGGTTTACCTCCCAAATTCCCAGCCTTTCGCCGGAGCATGGCAAATCTTTTTCATGCTCCTATCCTCATGATTACATTTCCAATCTTGCGGACTCACAATTCAAATCATAAACATAACCCAAAACACATATCCTTTTTAAAAAAGACTTACACTGACTATAGGAAAAGCCAAACTGGCAGGCTTTAAAAACACTTGATATATAGGAAGCAAGAACTACATTCTTTTCCAAAATCCACCATTGAAAACATTAAACATCCTCGACATAAAGTAACACAACATTTTCCTCATAAAACATTCCTTAAGGCCATCCCAAAAATTTTTAATCCCCAAGGCTTCCGGCCAATCATATTTCAAATCCAATTTTTTTTTCTCCATAAATAATAGATACCCCTAATAAAACAAAGCAATGACTCTAAACAATAGACAACCAAACAAAATAGACTAAATCAACCAAAATTCAACCAGATTTTTATAGACTTTAGACTTTCAACAATTAAAAATAAACAACTTTACTACACTTACCAAAATAAGTCCTTCATAATAATACACAGACAATACTTCCATGCCTTCTTAAACTATGCAACACAAAAAAGTGGTAACCAAACAATAAAAAAAAAAGTTCCAGCACGCGTTTACAAACGCAGCCTCCAACCAACCCACTAAGCATCTGTTACACAAAACAATAAAATACTTTTAGCGCCCCTAAAAAATAAATACACTCTCCTTTACTATATCACACTACTGTAAGATTAGACATAAACCTACTACTCCCACAAACAGATTAACAACTAAACGACTTAAAAATTTAAAGAACAACCATTCAGTCCGTTAGAGGTACTTAACATCATGAAAAAAACTCAAAAATTCCCAAGCAGAAGGGCCAGACAAAATATTCAACATCCGCTTCAACCATAACCATAACAGTATTAACTCAAATACTCAACACAGCCTGGCCAACCATCACTATCCCACCATTCTGGAAACACGCACACATAATCCACATATTAAACATAATAAACCGCGTAACACCCCTAACTCATATAGACCTATATTATTATACTTTCTACTATATCTAAAGTTTTCGAGAGGTTGATCCCGAATAGAATCGCCCCCCTTATCCCCCTCTCAGATACACAACATGGATTCAGACCATAACACTTCACTACATCACTACTTACCGACCTGATACAAAACATCCTCACAGGTTTCTACAAAAATCTACCACCCTCTCGCACTCTCCTAGTGACAATAGACATAAACAAAGCATTCGACAGACACAGTCCTACGTCACCGACTAATAAATAAAATTTTAAATGCAGAAATTAACATCAATGATAAGAAAATAATATCAAACTTTCTATCCGGTCGCTCAGCTAGATTTATACAAGGGAGAAATCCTATCACCAATTCTCTTTAATCCATTTATGCACGATCTACTACAATTCACATCACCATCTATAAAAATCAATAGTTATGCAGATGACCTAACAATTACAGCCCAAAGTCCCTCTACTAGCCATGCAAGACAAGAACTACATGCAATACTAACCCAATTGGAGCAAATGATTTGTTCACAAACAGAAATTGACATGTCTCTCTTCAAAAAAATCTACACGTTTACTTCATTCCAAAACACCTTCCTTACTTCCTCAGCACACACATCCCAACAGTTTTTTCTGCCTTTCAAACAACAGACTTCCCCTTCATATTAACATTTTTTTCACCTTTGCTTTATATAAAAGTTACGATATCGATCCACGCATAATATATTCCACCCCTTCACATAAACAATATTACCTCTTGGAGCGCAACATAAATTTTCTTTAATGCCGATTGAAACATTTACCCTGAAACTGCCCTTGGGTCAACATTAGGAGTCCCCCTCTCACAATAGTATATAAACAATACAATTCCGCCAATCCTTTTAAACTATTGGCATCCCGTCGCCCACCGCTTTGGGCTACCCACGATTATCAACAATCCCAACATTTTAAAAAACAAAGAAGCCGTCCAAACCCAAATGCTCTCAGAATAAATCACAGGCTTGGTTTTTCCCCCTTCCCCGCAACACTCAGTTCACCTAACTCTTTACCAAACCGAAACGAAAATTCCCTTCGTATAGAAGGAACGCATCTTTTGACATGCAAAATAAGACTTTTGAAAATTTTTTTACAGCAAATCACTTTTCAACAAACCAAACAACTTTACACCAAACATTGTTAACAACCATCTTTGTCCGCGCAAAACAGGAAAAAAGGTTTACCTGCAGCCAGGGTCCCTTTTTTCTAACATTTTTGAAAAAATACACTGCCCCCCCCTCCCCCGCCCTCCAGAAACTCCCATTTTTTGAAACACATTCAAAGTAATTAACACATAAAGCCATCTCTTCATACCAAACAGCACCATTCTCCAGGCACGTCCCCCATGAAATATCTCCTACAGACAAACCTTGGACCATCTAAATCCGCATAATACTGTCACCGATCTGGGCACCATCCCTCCCTTAAAGAATATAAATTCAAAATTGATAAAGCGCTCTCCCCCTGCTGTCAAAGA
>JABUQX010083096.1:27500-28670 GCA_015478945.1 Trachelipus rathkii | reverse complement strand
ATACTATATATATATAATATATATATATTTATTATTTAATATATGGCCTCTGTATATATATATATATATATATATATATATATATATATATATATATATATATATATATATTGCAGAAAAATAAATATTTTCATTATTAATTGAAAATGATTATATCGATAATTATTTAGCATCCCTAACTAATCGATAACTATATGATATCTCGATAAAATGCTAAGTTAGTATACTTTTTTTCAATCTTGAGTTACCTAAATTTTTTATATTAATTTTTTTGGTCTTTTGAAATAAGAGAAAATAAACTATAGGAAATCTCTCCTGTCAATTAAAGGTTGAGAAGTCTGGGCAAACTGATCCTTACTGCCATCAAAAGAGAGGAAATCGATGAAATAACTGGAAAATAAAAAGCTCTAGTACCTCCCATATATGCAGTGGTGTGTGAAATATTTAATTCCATCCAGTGTGGAGATGTAAAACCTTCCATTGTTAGGATATAACGTGTTTCAGTGTGACAATGTAGAGCTTTGAAGTGTTAGGACATAACGTCTTCCAGTGTAAACATATAATGCCTTTGTGTGTGACGATGTAACCCCTTGATATGTGAAAATTAAATGCAATAGCATTGTGAAGATTTAACACCTTCCAGTGTGAGAATGTAGCTCATTTTATTGTGAAGATATAACGCTTTCAATTGTGAAGATATAACGCCTTGATATGTGAAAATTAAATGCACTACATTGTGGAGATTTAACACCTTCCAGTGTGAGAATGTAGCTCATTTTATTGTGAAGATATAACGCATTCAATTGTGAAGATATAACGCCTTCCAGTGTAAGGATATAACGCCTTCCAGTGTAAGGATATAACGCCTTCCAGTGTAAAGATATAACGCATTCAAGTGTTAGGATGTAACGAATTCCAGAGTGAAGATATAACGCCTTTCATTGTGAAGATATAACGCCTATCATTTGTAAAGATGAACGCTTTCATTATGAGGAATGTTAACGCCTTCCAGTGTAAGGGTGTGGAAACGTATTTTGATGTGACGATGAAACGTCTTTAAGTGCGATAATTTATAACCTTCCATTGTTAAGATGTAAATCTTTCCAGTAGGAGGATGTAACTCCGTCCATTGTGGGGATGTAACTTCTTCAATTGTGAGAATGTAACGCC
>JABUQX010083096.1:10000-12500 GCA_015478945.1 Trachelipus rathkii | reverse complement strand
GTTAGGTTAAGTTAAGTTAGGTTAGGTTACATAGATTTAAATAAATAATTAGGGCTTGTTTTTAAATATTTTTAAAGGTTTGAAGCTCTTATATTAAAATAAAGTTTTATTTTGAATTTTATCAAATAAAAATGTGTTCGGATCCATGCAATCGTTATTGATAAAATTCATTCGCGCAATAATTACAAGATCCGTTTGTCAGTTTCTACAATTTCGCAAAACTTTATTCAGGAGGTGCTGCATTTACAGTTTTATAATTTTACTAGTAGGTCATAAACTACTAAATACAAAACTATAATGAAATGACCTGCTTAATTCTCTGAAATGGGGGCTACATGGGGTTACGCAGTTAGTAATGCCTACTAATGTCAAGTAATGCCAATTTCTGGCGACTAATACCGACTAATAATACTCCAATAGAAAACTGAATACTATAAGAAGCGGGCGGAGGGTAACCGTAACTTAGTATGCTACTAATTTCAACTAATGCTCATCAAATAGCGATTAATACCGAAAATGCTCAAATTTTATAAAAGTTATCCAAGTTTACATCCAATATAATTTTTTGTTCTAATGTTTATTTAACAACAATTCTTTAATGTTAAACAGGAAAAGTAAAGTACAATTTACTAATTGTTTAATTCACAGGGCCAACAATGACGATAAAGAGACGGAAGTTGAATCAGCTTTGTTAAAAAAAACATGAACAGTTAGCTCCACTAAAAACCGACAAAGAGGCAAAGCCATGCCATTGATGAATGCCAATTAGTGGGAAAAGAACGCTTCGGTGGTAGAAAAAAAGGGTATTTATAAATGCCGTTGTTCTACCCTTGAAGTTCATTGGCCTCCCTTGCAACGTCTACTTCATCTTTTAGTCGATGAGTTAATACTCGTAATTTAAATTGCTCCATTTAGCCATTGGGCTGCCTCGTAATCCACGGTGTCCCCGTTATTAGCAATTGAGGGTCGACTCTTATTCATTCAAAGCCCGTTGTAAACTATTTTGGGCTGCCCCGTAATACATTATGCTCCTACTCCGTAAACTTATTTGGGCTCACTCCATCTATATTTTGTATGAAAAAACAGTGTTTCATCTATTTGTTAAATAAGTAACACCCCAATTTTGCCTTTGACCACCGGGCTCTACCCTGAATCCCTTCGCGTAAGTCACAGCATTGTTCCTACGATATAATAGGAATATTAATGTCAAAAAATTATTTTGTCAAATTATTAATAACGAATGTTTAGGACAAAATGCGAAATGTCATAAAATTAAGTAATATATTAATATAGATATATATATATATACTTATATATATATATATAATATATATATATATATAATATATTATATTATATAATTGATATATAATATCTATAGTATATATATATAAATTATATATATATATGTAAACTTAAATTGAAATTAAAAATAAAATAAAATTGGATAATCAAAAAGATTTGCTAAGGGAATATTGCAATGAATATTCTGGATTAAAAATAAAAGCGTGGTTTGGTAAACCTGCTTAAAAATTTATGCTGGCTTACGATTCGGCACCAGCAACGGGCTCGCTTTATCATTTTAAGATTACCCAACTCCGACTCCGACTCCACAATATTAAATCTCCTATTTTCGACTCCTATTTCAATAAAATGATTTCGCTTGGTTCCGGCACAATATTTCCTTAATTTATAATAAAATTGGACTTCAGGGCTCTCGGATTCCAGCTCTCAGCTTCCCGGTTTCCGGCTCCTGGCTCGATCGAATCCTTCTCCGGACTCCGCAATATGAAGAAAAACTGAATCTCTGTTCATCTAATTTCGTGCTCCAACGATGAACGCAGTCCTTCTTAATCTTCTTTGACAGAATTTGCATGAAATTCTCGAACGCGTAACAGAGTTTCTAAAAGAGTTGGTTAAAATTCCGAAAGGGAAAAACTTTTAAAGATTTCTTCTTAAGACGAAGTATTTGTTTCCCCTACAATTGGGGACAGACGCATGAAAGAGTCTGCGGGGGTAGAGGGGTTTGTTGTATCTACTTTACAATACTTTTTTATCATTGGGGGGTGAAATCCGTGTATCTCTCTCTCTCCTCTCTCTTCTCTCTCTCTCTGCTCTCTCTCGTTCTCTCTCTCCTCTCTTCTCTCTTCTCTGCTCTCCTCTTTATTCTCTCTCCCGTGGCGTGAGGCAAAGGCTCTGAATTCAGACAGTTGGGCGAAATAATAACGGAGGAAATGAAAATTGCATGCAGTTGATACACGTCTTTGAAGGTGTTTTGTTAAAAGGAAGTTAAAAAAATAGATAAGGAAGATGTGTGTTCTGATTTTATTAATGACGTACATAGCATGTGAGATTGAGCATAGCAGTTAAGTCTGGGTTCGGAAAGTTGGAAAGCGAAGGATGCGACTGTGTGGAAAAGATATTGTCACGTGTCCTTTCAAAGAGGAGTTATGACGGACGAGAAGTCAGAAAAGGCAAAGTCTTAAATGGCGATAAGCAT
>JABUQX010083095.1:15000-31339 GCA_015478945.1 Trachelipus rathkii | reverse complement strand
AAATCTGCAAATACCTCCTTCATTCATCACCAATGTCCAGTATCAGAACTGAGAGGCAATTTTCGAACTTCTCCCGATACAGTTACACAAGAATCTTTGCTCAGACCGAAAATACATTATCCATTTAACACATGTAATGATCCAAGTATTCTCTGGACTCACTTTGGCAATGCTCAGGTGAAGATTTTCGGCAAAAGTATTTCGTTAGTTTAGAATTTACTTTGCCTTTACCACTCTACAAGTAGTATAAGATTATAACAACAAATAACATATATCTTAAACCTATTATTATTATATATTACTAATTAATAATATATATATTACCATCATAATATAATATAATATATTTAAATAATAATATATAACTATGAAGATATCTTCACATAAATATACTATTTAATATACCTATATATAATATATACTATCATCATATAAATATAAATACTAATATATATATATTATTATTATATATATATTATATATATATATATATTTCTATATGATATACAACTAAATATACTAAAAAAGCTAGTCCTTGATCACCTATATAGTATACTATATCAATATATAATAGTACTATATAACTATATAATTATAATATATATATAATACTTATATAATAATATATATACTATATATTATACTATATATACATTAAATATTATAGTATACCTATACTAGAATATTACTATCAATAAAATAGATACAGCTATATACGTTTCAACGCTATATACTATTATATACTCACTTATATATTATTACACTATTAACATATAGCCGTTAATATATTTATAATATCATATAACATATAATATACTATATAGTATATATACATATATATATAAACTAAACTTAGACTAATACACAATATCACTATTATCAGACCCAAACAAACAACATATAGCACCTACATAATAAACCATATACCTATACAATAAAATAATATTATACACACCCTATACTACTTAATGTAGATATACACCTATATATATCACATAATCGATCATCATATATAAACCAACATAGTAATATACATCTCTACTATAATAGACTATAAATACTATCATCAATATAGTAATAATATAGTATATATTATCATATATATATAATATCTATTATATTATGAATTACTATATAACTATATTATTACTACATATAATATATATATATATTATATTATAACATGACTATATGGCATATACAATAAATGGTGAGTATTAATGAATAGTATCAAAATAATATATTACACCACCGATAATATATACCACTATATCGCCTCACACTACTTAACTATATATACTTACACTAATACCCAATATATAACAACTATACTAATAAGTCATAAACATAATCTGCACATACTTATATATTACACGCAATAACCTAGATTATAAGTATATAACATATAAACTCATATATATAAGTCTTACTATAAAAGATTTTACAAATCACCTAATATATATATATAGATACTACTATAATTAATATCACTATATATATATATACTAATACTAATATATAATAATTTAATATATAATGATTGAATCTATATAGATATATTACTATCATAATCTGATAATTCATATTAAACAACTCCAGGAAGGAGCTTGCGCACAACCACACAGACTGTCCAGTTGGAGCCCAGCATACTTCTTACTTATGGCACGAAACGCTTAACCCTCAGATCACTTAGAAAACCATTTCTGGCGCAATAATAGATCGGGGTTTTATCAGCGGGGGAACCGGCCACCAGGCTTTTACTCGAAGGATAACACTGCTCACCAGTAGGGACTTTCGCCCTGTCAGTAGCAACAAGCATTTACTGCCTATCCATTTCTAGGACCCATACACAATAGACGTTCTCCCTCAAGAGCTACCTATTCCAGCATGATCAATGACTATCACATAGGCTCATAAGATTTCTAACGTGAGGCCAAAGCAGTACCTACACCGCACATAAAGGACAAGACCGGGTTCGGCGTTAGCCCATAGTCGCCCTATAACCAATAAGAAATATATTTCCTCATAACCGACATCGGTATCACTACTATATATATAAATAACTATATAATATATAATAATAATATCAATATATACCTAATGAACTTATCAAACATCATTATATAAATAATATAAATAATATAGTATACATATGAACCATATACACCCAACCCACATATAATAGAAAACTGAAATACTTGAATATAAAATATTTGCAATTATAACTATAGATACATAATAAATAACTACCTAATCATCCCGTCAGACGTAAGGAAACCCGCACAAGGTCACCCACATAAAAAATACAACATAACACACCAACATCCGAATCACTCACTATTAACTAACACCCAATACCTAGTAATGATAAACTTATATATATGCTCGAATAACGAATATAATATATATAAGATACATAAAACACCTCCATACGTATAGACATTATAATATCATTAATATATATTACCTATTATATATATAATATATATATATAGTATACTATATAAATATATATATCTAACTATACTACATATAAATATAATATAATCATATAATTATATATATTATATATAGACTATATATATATATAACCTAATAGTATTATATAATATATAATACTATATATATGATACATATATATATATATTAATATATATATTTATGAAAATGTGAAGTGGGCGAGTCATGCGATCCACGAAAGCCGGCTTCTTTATTACTAATTTATGCTTTCTGAGTTGATTTTATTGTAGTTGTTATTATTAAATGCAAAATCATTCGCTCTCCATGTGGAAAAAATTTACCAAGAGGCTCTTGCGTATCTCCAATGATAGTAATACATACGTAATAATACTACATACATATATACACTATATTATATATATAATCATAATACTTATGTTTATATACTATACATGATAATATTATTACTATATACTATCATAGATATTATATTAAAATATTACTCAGATAATAATAATATATTTTAGCAAACAAATTAATCTAATATAATATAGTACATATAATATAATTTTGAGTGTACTATAATATCATCAATATACCTATCAAATTTAACTAAATCCCCCTAATACTAATATACTCATACCCTAACCACCAACAGACTATACGTATATAGATATAATAACAGACCAATACCACTTATACAATCATACAGCTACGCCCGTACACATGATACTACACCGTACAATAAATATCCATTACAACAAACCACACCGTCAATAAACATACAACTAACCGTCACAGTAAACAAACCTACCCTAACCGACTACCAATAAGCTACTAATAAACAACCCCCCATAAAAACTAACATCCAGCTAATTACAACTATACCAACTACATCGCTCACCATAACACTATACTCAGGCAAAACCATATCTCAACCCACACCACCAACCACTAGGCAATAACCTCAAACTCATCAATAATCACAATATTCAATCAATATATAACGCATACATAAAAGTATGATACAGTAATAAAACACTAGCTCTCACACATATACGATACTAATAGCACTATAACAGATATCGTAATTCTCACTACTACTATGACGCGCGAAACCCCGCCATACCCACCTACAATATATAAACCCAACCTAACGTAACTAAATACAACGCCATAACTACCCATCTCTCTCTCTCTCTCCTATATAACTGCTAGAGCTAACCTCAATACTATAAACCCAAACCGACCGAAAGTTAACCCATAATACATAAAAACTCATCAACTATATATATAATAAATATGATATATATATAATATATATATAATACTATATATATATATATTATAATATATAGCTAAACTCTATACAACCTACCTATTATATATATATATATAAACTTCATAAACAAAACAACGCCCCTTAACCCCATAGAATTTTCCAACATAACTGCAATATACAAAGCTGTACTGCACTAGGTTGATCAACCATATTAAACCTAATCAGGAACATTTCCCAGACATATAAAAAACCACCCGAATTTATTCAAAAACCCCTCCAACTCCAAACCCACACACATACAATTTTTGAGTTTGATGTATGAAATACCTTTCATCATCCATCCCAGTCGATTACAACCTTACCAACTCTTGAAGATTACACTAACAGCTAACAATAAATATCAATCTCTCTTACCCCTTCTCACCTAATCAAAAAAACTCTCCAATAACTAACCTGGACACAAATTATTATAAATTCAAACGATAAATATAATCAAACAACCGACTGGCCTTTCGCATTGGAATCACCAACTCGCCTACCAACCCGACTTGCCTAATATAGTAGTATATGGGAACTTTAGAATATACTATAAATACATGTTCATACCATTACATACTCCCCAAATATCACACTGGCATTCGCTACGTTGAGATGTTTTTCGTTACACATACCCAGAACACATATATTCAATAACCTACTTAACTATTATAAACAATTTCACACCCTTCCATTCAGTTTTTACTCATGAACGTTTCTGAAAACGATACCCTCCGCTTCCTCGATACACTATTAACCTTGCACAACACAAACCACTTAACATACTCAGTCTACCGAAAATCAACCTCTAATCCTGTTTACATACACTGGTACTCTACTCATCCCAATTCCGTTAAACTAGCCACTTTAACAGCCCTTTACATCAGAGCCCTACGAATATGCTCCCCCAATCACCTTGACTCAGAAACAAAATTTCTCTTCTCCACATTTACAAAACTAAACTACCCTCCCCAATTCATCAACAAATCCTACCATAAAGCTAAACAAAAATTCTCACAACACCCTCCCCAACACATGACATTAACAACAAACTTTCTTCCATAACCCCTTGATCCAACTAATAAAAACATCAAACGAATTCTTCCCTAGTATCCTATATTGCACCAACAATAACATCTTATCCGTGTGAAACTGGAAAGTAGTATAATAATTTAACAACCCCACAAACCACGCATTTTACAAAAATCCTTTGTCATGACTTCCCTTCCATATACATCGGAGAAGCCAACGATCTAAAAAGACGCACCCAACAACATAAACAGGATCTAATAAAAGACAGCATCAACTCCGCCCTCACTCATCACAGAACCCAACACAACCACCGTATTGATATACAAAACATCACCGTACTTAAAAATGCTAATAACACAAAGAAAAGAAATAAAATAGAATTTATCTGAGATATAGAATAGTATATATATAATTAATATATAATATATAATTATTTTATAAATATATTATTAATTAGTATTTTTCATATCGCTTATATATATATATATATATATATTATATATATATATATATATATATATATTATATATTATATATATATATATATTATATAACTAATAACCACCCAAAAAGTTCACAACTCAATATGAGTACTGAATTTGATTCAATTATTTACAGAACTCAATTTTTATTATCTTCCAAATATTTCATTCAACACACTAAAAAACAGAATTTGCAAATCAACAAAAATCGCTCACTACTGTTCATATTAATTTTTCTTTCCAAACATAACAGTCTCTCTCTCTCTCCCACTTGAAAAAGTCAGAAATCCTCGACAAAAGCTCGTTTGTCCCAAGTTGATATAAAGTTGTCCCTACGCGATATTTTATTATAAATTAGTGTCATCAGCCACGCTATAAATTTTAATTGTTAATTTTCAATTCATTTAAATTTTTCATATAACCTTTTTATTACAGTTTGTTTGTTTATGTATGTATATATATGGTATAATATATATATATATATATATAAAAAATAGTTCATAATATATATATATATATATATATATATCTATATATATATTCATATATATAATAATAATATATCTATATATACTATACTCTATATATATATTATATATATATATAATATATATATACGTATATATTCAATTTTTGATCCCTCGTCCAGATCTTATCGGGAAATGTGCCTTAGCACAACACCAAAATCCCGACACGTCCATAATACGAGCAGCTCGAGTTATCTTGATTTTGTCTATTCAATTTTGAATAATTTTATTTGTTAATAACATAACAGTACCTTTGCACATATTAACATCCCCCCCCCGTACAAATGAATATTTCTTTAAAAAACTAAATTGAGTACAAGTATCCAGCGTTACTCTCCGTGTAGAAAGAAAACTTTTACGTCAATAAGATATGTTTACAACATAATTGAGTTCTATTTATATATATATATAGTATTATATATAATTATAATATATATATACTAATATATATATATACTTTATATAAATATATATATATATTTATATATATATATACATATATATATATATATACTATATATATATATATATATATATTATATATATATCATTATATGTATATTAGGCATTACCCTTTAACAAGGAAGTTACATAAAAATCGATAGATATCGCAGAATCGACATAATTTTCCTACTCGTGCAGCCCTTTGCGAGTGTAGTGTAGCTAAAACGTCCAATAGAACGAGGGAATAGGTGCCACATGTTGCTTTATTTTTAATGTTATGTTTTTAGATGCTTAACCTAAATCTTATTTTACTCTTTTATATATTTTTTAAGGGGCTCGAGCGAGCGGAGGGACAGAGGGGGGACGAAGTCCCCCCCCGTCGTCCCCGCTGGAGGCAGAGACGACCCTGACTCTATTACATACTTTGCCATATTAATCTTGGGTATTCCTTTAGTTATAAAAAAAAAGAAAGCTGTTGATCCACTTGGCACCTTTTCGCCTATTGCCTTGAAAATAATCGAAAAAAAAAATCGATTACATTCGTTCGATAGATTTATATCGGTTAACTACCCTTTAAAGAAGAGAAGATTATCATATATATATATATATATATAAATATATATATATATATATATATATATATAACTATATATATATATATAATATATATATATTATATATATATATATATATATATATTATATATATATATATATATATATATATATATATATATTATTTATATTTAATTATATTTTATATATTTTATACATTTTATATATTTCATATTATATTTAGATTTAGATAAAAAGTCCGTTACGCCGTCTGCAAGTAAAATGTTGGGTTTTCCTCGATATAGTTAGTCTAACAGCTGACACAAAACCAATGTAAGGTATAAACTTTTCTATGATTCATAAAATAAATATCTATTAGCGCTTAGGAATTATTTTAACATGTTAAATGTAAAATGGCCGGTGGTGACAGAATAAAAGAAACTAATAAAAAAATTCTTTTATTTAATGGAATATATTTAACATAAGTAATATTAGCGATAGCTTATGGTTTTCAGGTTACTCTTCGGAGAAAAGCGTGAAGAAATCGTTACCCTAATATTTAAATAAAATAATAAAAGAAACATAGCATATCTTTAATAACTGGATTCTAAACAGAAGAAAACTTCTTAGAAAATTTACGAAAAATTCGAAACAATCATTTTAACTTAATGAATAGTTAAGACTTACAATGGAAAACCAATGTAAACCTTTCATAAAGAAACTCTACCACTTTGAACAGTAGAAAACTTCTCTTAAATTTTGTATCTGACAAACTGACACTGGTGTATACTGAGCGAGTCAGTATCTATTTATAAACAAGTAGTACCGGTATTTAAGAAAACTCTACACCTTTTAAGAGTAGAAAACTTCTCTTAACCTTGCATCGGTAAGCTTATACTGGTAATACTGAAAAACAGTATTTATTTAGAAAAACTAAATAATACCAAGTATCAGAAAAACTGATTATAATATTGCAGAAAACCACAATATTATCAAACAAGCTATTAATGGTAAACCAATGATAAAAATGAAAAACCTTTTATAAGCCTTTTTGGAAAAAAACAGAAAATTGGAAGCAAGCTTCTAAGATGCTTGTTCGATGTTAAAAACTACCTATTAATATTAAATGTCTTAATATCTAATAATTAATAAATAAATACAATATAAAAAAACTAACAATAAAATAATAATAAATCAGAAATAATAGACATTCAAAACTATAGAATATATCAACTTATAATAAAATTTAAGATTTAAGTGTTAATAAATTACTATAATATATATATATATATTATATAATACTATATATATATATAATTATATATATATATATATATACTTCTATATATATAATATATATATATATATATATATATCTATCATATATATATATAATATATACTATATATATAATATATTTCATTCATAGATGTATTTGAGACATAAAAAGCTTCTGTAAATTAGATAATGACTATTCTTCATCATTTGAGAATGTTTCAAAACTTTATTCTTCTCTTAATCATTAATAAAACGAGTTTGAAAAATCGCTTTAGGAAGAACTTATTGTACCCTTGAATTCTGTTTCAATAATGTATGCTTTAGATCAGCTAACAAATAAATTCAACAATTTGGAATGCTAAAATATATACATTAACTACAATTCTTACATTTCTAAGCTATAATTTAATAAATAAATAATGTAAATACGATATATCTTAATAAATAATAATCTTATAAATAATATTCCTTGCTCATAAAAATGTCTTAATTTAATAAATAACTGATAAACTTTACATTATAAAAAGAGCCGTGGACGATTTTAAATTATAAGTATTTAAGTTAAACCATTAGAAAAAATAATTTAATAAACTTAGAAAAATGTAAGTTAATATACTTAATTATTTTAATAACAATTTAATAAAACAATAAATAGCAAATAAACTAAGAAATTAGATTTTAATGATAACTAAAATAAATCGCTATCTTAACTTTTAAAAAAAATGGAATGGAAAGATAAAATTTAAATGTATTTATGATGAAAATATTAAAACTTTTACACTACTACCTATATTAACGACCTAATGCTATTACATTTTATTTGTCAAGAAATCTAAAAAAAATCTATTCATATATTTACAATCCTTCTTTTTTAAAAAAATAGCAGAGATCAGTCGATTTTTTAACTAACTTTCAAGAACCTATTAGCTAATTACCATAAATTTATCTATCAATCTATCATGTTCTGTTAGATTAAAAAAAATTATTACATAATTAAAGGTCAGTTTTATTTTAAAAAAATAAAAAAAAATTGCAAGAGGTGTAAAACAAACGACAGGATCTGTTACCACTGTTTCCTTTAAAACCGTTACAATTATTAAATTTCTAAATTTCATAAAAAAAATATTCTAAACGAAAGAACTATTTAAAAAAAATTAACTCCGTTATCAGTTATAAAATTTGAACATATAAAAAAAGATTTAAGGGAAAACTTTAATAACGCATAACATCCAGAACTGATATATAAGAGAGGTTTTAAAGAAACTTATAATCTACATGTTTAAATCTCCAAGCACGATGATTTATTGTCAATTTAATAATACTCTTAATTTACTAATTACATTTCTTTAATCAGGAACTTGAATAAACGAAAGTATTAAATTAACAAATATGGGAATAAACCTTTAAAAAAATAATCAGACATTAAACTTAACTTCAGACAATTTCTTTACTAAACTTATCACAACTCCCTGATTTTTAATATTTCCAATAACTTACTGTCATAACAATCTTATCCAAAAAATAAAAAAAAATCCTTAAAAAAAATTACGACACACTTTAATTTCATTCTAAAAAAAAGAATATTAAATACTACATTATAAATCGTTGCTCTAATATACATGGATTTTTTCTCTGATCTTAATTTATAACCTCCTAATTCACCAATAATTTAATTCTTCAATTATGAACTTTATTTCATTTTAAAACTAACTAAATTTGTCTCGAAATTGAATGGCATTGATAGGTAACACCTATATCCACTCCGACATGTGGTTTAAGAACCAGCATCGCGGATAGCTTATCTTTCTTAGAGGACTGGATGTCGTCTTTAATTTAATCAGTGAGTAAATAAATGATGACTTATCATGAACCGCAAGATACAGTAGCTCAACTATGTTACTAGTCCGTCTACCAAAATCATTGTTGCAACAGATTTCACAAAATAATCATAAAATTTAACAAGATAATATTTCATTATGTTTCCAAAATAGTTAAATTCATATCATCTCATTCACAACTTAGAGGTTTACATCTTAAATAATACCCTAAATAAAGAACTTTAACTTTCCATTATTCATCATTACTCAATGTTTCCTTAATATTTCACATAACTTTACAGTAAATCCAAACTCATTCAAAAAAAATTCATATATTATATACTATATAATATCATATATAATATATTTATAATATATATACCCAAATTAATTATAAACTAATATACATCCTCACATATCTCAGCCCTATAATATAATACTAATATGATATATATATACCACCATATATATCATATATATATAGGCTTTTGGTAGAAGCACATAAACTTTCAAAGAAGAAAGGCTGTTACACTTTCTTTTATAAGCTTCATTTACATGTTTATTACCTTGTTGTTATTGCCAATTTCTTTGAATAATTTTGGATATGTTAACGCTCATTCTTGTTATGTCCTGTTTATATTATTACATTATATTTTTTACAAGTTCAATATCATTCTATCGGTAAGTATTAAAAATAAGACTATAAACACATCATTATTGTATGCTCGTATGTAATACTTCGTATTGAATAAAAAATAATGTATTTTCTTGAGAAAATCCACAGCGTGCCGAGCCTCCTTGAGCACCCCATGCACCGCACCACTTAGTTAACATTCCTCGAATGCTTAACTACAAAAAAATATCTTTCCTCGAGAGTATCCTCTTCCACAAAGTAAATCTCCTCATGATCCTACTCCATTAATAAAGCATTTTTTTAAATCGCATTGAAAGACTTCAATCAATGGTAGATCTACTCAAGATCCTTTCCAACTAATAAATTATTTTTCTCCTCTTAGGACACAACTTCTATGGACGAGTTCGGACTCAGCTTAAAAAGTAGTAAAAACTAAATGTTTTACTATCTCTGTGTTCTCGACAGAAACGTTTAACACAATGCCACGTGAATAAACCTGACGGTTCTACGAAGCCAAAGAGTATTCGGAAAGCCACTCCTGAAAACTTCATCATGCGGGATCATCCCTGTGTCAACCATACGAAGGCTTTTCATGCTGAGGTGATTCAACCGAATGTCACTCGTCAGCCATTTACAGCGCTTTCATCTCAAGTTCGCCTACTTATAGGCGATTCTCAGAAAAGCGGAGCACCCTCAACTTTTTCAGACCAGAAGGCACAGAACTTACACTTCAATACTATTTCTACTCTTTCCAATGCAGAAATAGAGGACTCAATTATTTATCACGTAATCACATTATCCAATGTAAAAATACTACCGCAATCGCGCTACAATCTTCCAGAAATAGCTGAATCTTCAATAAAAGCAACTCCTCTGGATAGCATTGCTTTAAGGTGAGTCATGACTCGAAAAGCACGTTCTATCAATCTTAAAGAAGAATGCACTTTTTGAAGAGGAACTTATATAATATTTACAATCGTTGTTTTGGGAAATATATGTCTGATGGTTTGTAATTTTGGGGTGAGGATCCTAAATTCTGAATTTCTTACTTCTTTCACTAAAAAGCTAATAAAATTGCGTATTCAAGATATTTAAAAAAACACACGAAAATACTTGAATATAGCGTGGTTATAAAGATATAAACATTTACATTTGGAGTTATGAAAAATATAAATGGTAAGATCGATTCTGCAATTTTTTGTAAAAAATTTTGAAAATATTTCCAAGGTCATTATTTCAATCATGTCTAACTCCATTAAAATCAGATATTTTAATAAAACTTTGTGAACATATTGTAGCGTCAGTATGTAAGGTTTGTAAAAAGTTTCTTTATTATTGATAAAGTACTTTTTTTAACGATTTTTTTCTCAGGTCATGAGGGGAAAAAATTAAATTTGAGAAAAACGATATATAAAATTGGAAATTTTAAAGTCACCACTTCAACATGTCTAAAATATTTATAAAGAGGTACATTTTAATAAAACTTTGTGGGAATGTTTTAGAATTAATATATAAGGTTTCTGGATAGTTTCACCTTTCTATTTAGATTATTACATTTAATGATGTTTTCCTAAATTGCTATTTAAAAAAAGAAGGTTGAGAAAAACGCTTTATAAAATTGAAAATTTATTCCTTTTTACACAAAGTAATACATATAATATATATATATTAATATATATATATTATATATATTATATATAATATATATATATATATATAATATATACTATATATATATATATATATAAATAAAAAAGACAACATCCATATAGCCATCATACAAGAAGCCTCCCTCCCCCAAAACACCCCACTCCCCACGTTCTACGGTTATGACGCCATCTTACTGCCCTCCCACCCCCCTCAAAACTCTCTCTTAACACTGATCCATAAACAAACATTACTTTACCACAGCACAACTTCCACACCTCACTTTTATTTCTAACGCACTAATAAAATCAAATCCTGTTCCATCCTCTGAACAAGACCACCTATAACATCTTTAATCTCTAATATTCGCCACCCCACCTCTCTAAATCCCCCCAAACAATCTCAACCCCCCACTAACAACATTATCCACACACCCAAATCACATCCTCGGACTGATTTTAATGCCCTCCACACTGCCTGCGTATAAAGACTACCCTTCCGACCCGAGGCAACCATATCTCCTAGCGAATTAGAATCAATAAATGTCCTTAACTCTAAAAATCTCCCAACCCGCAATCTCTACCCAAGTCAACCATCTCTACTTCCCAGCGTTACATTCTGTTTCCCCCTTCCTACACACTATACTAACATGGACACTATTGTACAAATTTACTAAATGACTACGATCGGATCACCTTCCGATCCTTATTTCTCTATAAACTCCCCCCAAACAATCCCCCTAAAAAAGACTACTACATACACTAACTACAAAAAAGCAAATTGGACTGCATATACTAACTATATCGAAACCCACATTAATCTAATACATATCCACGATATAACATCCCTCCACACCTCCATCATCCACCTTAACAATACAATCATCAAATCTGCAAAACTTTTTATACCCAAAGGCCATAGAAAATCATACAACCCAAACTCACCCCCAAATTATCAGCCAAACTCACTTAAACAAGAAAGAACTCCCTCCGAAACTCAATCCTTATACCCAACACATTTCTAACCAAATAACAAACCTAAACACCAAAATCTCCAACCCATAACCACCAACACTACCAATAAGTTTTCTGAATAATTACAACAAAACATTCTCGCGCATTACACCATAACTACCGGGCAAGTCATGCAAAAAATAAAACATCCACGTAATAAACCCACAATACACGAATCCCCATCTTTACCCAATAACCCCATCCCTTCCCCAAAACAACAATCAGAGAGTCTTGTTAAACATTTTGCTAACATTTCCCGTAAACCAACACACCCCGATAATAGGAAAAAAACAACTCAGAAAACTTAAATTAGACCACAACCCTTTCACAACAATCATGATAACAGAAACCATTAAAAACCCTTAAAAATTTCAACAGAAACTGGTCAGACTCCATATCGCAACCCTACACTTAAACACCTCGAGAAAAGACAATCCTTCCTAATCACAGACAACTTCAACAAGTCTGGCAATAAACTACATTCCCCAAATCTGCGAAACAAGCATACATAATCCCAAAACTCAAACCAAAAAAAGACCCCAACTCCCCCTCCTCCTATCCCCCAATTTCACTGCTTTGCATTCATTGGTAAATTACATAGAGAATTAATATTTAATAAGAATTTCAACTCATTCCCCTCCAAACTTCCAACACGGATTCAAAAGCAACCATTCTACAACCACAGCCCTCACCTCCCTCACACGGCACATCAATAATGGCTTCAACCAATCACTTCCATAGATCTATACTCACAGCAATAGACATAGACAAAGCATTCGACACCGTCTCCACACACATCCTTATTCAAAAAATCCTCAACTCCCCCCTAGAAAATAATGACAAAAATGGCTTTCCAATTTCCTCACCAACCGTTTTGCAAATGTCTTATACAAAATAACCTCTCCCATTCTATCAAATTACAAAATGGCGTCCAACAGGGAGCTATTCTCTTTTCATTTTTATTTAGCTTTTTCACTGCAAATCTGCCCACCATTCTACGAATCCACCAAATTTATTACTTATGCAAACACATCAGTCTATTTCCCAACACCAGCGTAAATACAGCCACACAAATACCCAAAAAAATATCACATCTATATGAAAATTGGTTAATCTCCAACAGAATGACCGCATCCCCCTTAAATCTCCATCACCCTTTTAACCACTGACTGCCATCCAATCCTCCCACTATCCCCATAATCACCTTTGAACAACAAACCCCCTTCCATTAACAAAACCCCAAAAAATATTAGGGACTTACCTATGACACTCATATGAGACGTTCTCCCCCCACATCAACCAAATCACTTCCTAACCCAACGAAAACTAAAAACCCCTCTAACCCTTTCCCATCACAACATCAGCGATAGGAAACACACACTCACACTACCTATAAACAACTTCAGAAACTAATCTTAAACTATCGCCTCACCAGCATGGTTCCCAGCACTTCAAAACGACACAAAGAAATTGCAAATCTCTCAAATACAAGCCCTCAGAATATCACAGTTTGCCACTAAAAACCACCCACTCAACATTTACACGACAAAACCCTCCATCGCTCCCCACTCCACACAACGGAAATGGTGGGGACTCAATTATTATCAGAAAACCCGTTAATCCAACCCACCCTTGTCAACAAATTCTCTCCAATCCCCCTCGACAAAGATTAAAATCCCCCCATCTTCACCAGCACAATTCTATTTTTTTTTTTTTTTATAGTTGTCCACCACCACACGGGCAGAACCTATTCAAGGAGGGGGTGTTACACGTCTCAGAAGCTCACCAAATAACGCAAATTACGCAGATGAGCACAGACGCAGGCTTTAAAGAGAGGAGATTAAATTCAGCAGGAAACACAGAAGATGGAAGAGAATTCCACAAAACGGAGGTTGCAGGAAAGAAGGAAAGCACCGCAGCGTACTAGCCCTGGAGTTACCGATATCCACACAAAACTCATGCGCAGACACAGCACCCCTTGTGCTACGCGGGCGCCGTAAAGGTGGTGGTACGCGAGTTACAAGTTATCTCGAGCATCTGCCGCTGCGGTACCTATAGAAAAGAATAAAGCACCAACATCGCGCCGCAAAGATAGAGGGTCAAGTGAAGTGGAAAGTACGGAACAGTTTATAATTCTTTTGGCCTTTGACTCGACCCTAGTCCAAAAGCCGGGTGAAACAGAGCCCCCCAGATATGAGAGCAGTACTCCATACAAAGGCGGAATGAGCCCTTGTATAGCTGGAGTATAACTGAGAAAAAGAAAAAAAAAGTCACGCAGTCTAAACAGGACCTCCCAGTTTCTTGAGGCCGCCCTAGCAACCGTTGTGCTGTGTGAGGTTTCCAAGAATTTTTTTTTGTAAATGTTAAGGCCAAGGATGTTTATATTGTCAACAGGAGAGACGAGAGAACGTCGAAAAGAGATAGGAAGTTGGAAGGTGTTTTAGAGAGGGCAGATTTGTAAGTTGAGTTTTTAAAGAATAAATTTCACAGGTTGAGACGTCCCCACTCGTATGATCTATCCAAGTTTGGGAAGAATGTATTCGGTAGGATGAATGTTAGAAGAATTCTTGAAGTTAAAAGAAGGAGCAGATTGAAAAAAAAAATTGAGTTGAGAATTAAGGGTCGAGTCTGTCATTCGGGTTATAAAAATGGGATAGTGTTATGTGCAAGATAGAAAGATCATTAATTGAAAAGTAAGAATAGAGGTAGAAAAAAGACAAAATGTTGAGGAATACCAACAGTGACAAAAAAAAGAAGAAATCTCCCCATTAACATAAAGCTTATATGAAATGGTTCGAAAGAAGACTAAACTTGAGAAGCAAAGAGAAGAGATAACCAAAGAAGGAAGCTTTGGATATGACAAGCGCCACCACGCAAGTCTCCCAATAGTTCCTAAGGGGGAAAACCATAAACCAGTAAGATAGGAAAGTATAATCGCCAGTAGACCTCGAGCGTCGAAAGCCATACTGGTAATAGGAAGAAGGAATGGGATTCCAGGTGATCCAAGAAATGAGGTTTGAGGAAGGTTTCAAAGCTCTTTGGAAGAAAATAAATTAAAGTTATGGGACAATAGTTAGAACATTCTGAGTGGCTGTCCATTTCTTCGGAAATAGGTTGGACATGTGCGTGCTCC
>JABUQX010083094.1:65000-69120 GCA_015478945.1 Trachelipus rathkii | reverse complement strand
ATAATTGGTTCAAAAATATTAACTGCTCGTAATAATGATCAAATTATATATATTTTGTTATAAATATTAGTAACTTATACTCTTTACTCTTGTCTAACTATTTACTTCTCTCTCTCTTCATACTCTCTCTCTCATCTCTCTCTCTTCAATACGCTCTCTATATATATGATACTAGTACTTAATATATTAAATTTATTATATAATTATAATATATATATCTATATATTATTAAACTACATATTATATATTCATACAAATAAATATATAATTAGTTAATTATTATAATGATTAATTTATACTATATATATATATATATATATAATATATATTTAATCATATATAATACATATATAATAATATAATTGTAATATTATTTTAATATATCACTTGTATTTTGAAATTTAGATAATATTAAATATATTAATAAATATTTCATATAAATTTTTATTCTAAAATCTGATTTAATGTATAACATATGTTTTATATATAATTAATATATAATAATTTATATTACATATGAATCTTTAATAATAGTATGAGTATTTTGTTAAGTAATGTGCGCTATTGAAGTAGGTATAATGTATGCTTTTTTCTGCTCTGCTATTCACTGAAATAACTCAACAGTTATGTTTTATTAACTTTTGTATTTCTGTTGTTAAATTTATTAAAAAAAGTAATTAGTAAATAAATTATGTTTCATATAAAGTAAACGAATTTAAAAAAAAAAAAAAAAAAAAAAAAAAAAAAAAAAAAAAAAAAAAAAAAAAAAAAAAAAAAAAAAAAAAAAAAAAAAAAAAATAAAAAAAAAAAAAAAAAAAAAAAAAAAAAAAAAAAAAAGAATAGAAATAAATTAGAAAAATAAATTTCTTTTTTTTTTCATTTTTGTTTTTTTTTTTTTTTTTTTATTTTTTTTTTTTATTCTTTATTTTTTTTTTTTTTTTTTATTTTGTTATTTTTATTTTTTTTGTTAATATAGCTTCACTAATTATCTCTACCTATGTGGACCCGTTTTTTATTGCCACTCAAAAAATAAGTATTTATTAAACATTTCAGGATAGATTCATTCAAAAATTTCCCTCGCCCTTTTAAGCGCTTTCCTATTAAACTTCTTTCCTCGATATATAAATATTTATTTATCTCTGCCAACCAATAGGTGTTTACAGTTTCCCCTTATCAATTATTATGTAATTACCCCTAGAGTATGACAAATTTTGAGATGGTATTCATAGATTAAATATATATCTAATTTGATCAACTACCATGCTCGAGGACTAAATTCATATTCAGAGGAATCTTGAATAATAATAATAATAATGTTAATATATTATGAAGAAATAGATAGCTCCATAACATACCTGAAATATTGATTAATTCTTAATTAAAATGCGCTCATGTAAGTTATCTAGATAACAATGATATTTCTACTTAGTTATAATATAATCGGCTTTCCTAAAATGTGGCGTCACCTTGAATTATCCTTCCATTAAGCTAAAATTTTTCATATCAAATCATTTATATAGTAAAATAGCTTTTTTACAATAATCAATACTATACATACTGAATTCCACTCACTACTCTATATATCTAATGAAATGAAAAGAATAAAAACACCACTATATAAATTTGATTTAAGAATTTGCCGCAATTTTATGTAGCTAAAGACTATTATCTTTTTTGAACAAAATACTTCATGGTTAACTATCTATTTTTCATAAATCCTATCTATCATTTGTCTCATAAAGGTAAATCTACGCTATTGCTAACTTGACTATGTTAATAACCATCATTATTTCAGTTGTAATGAATGAACAATAAAAAATGAAGAGCAATGTTATTAGACAGACTTTTCTTATTCTGGTCAATTAATGTAATAATTATATATTGTTTCCTTATTACCTTATCAAAGTTATTTTCTAAATTAGCAACATTATTTCTTATTGCTTTCATTCGTTACCCTCCTATTGTTTTGCCATGGTGATAAGTGAGCAATAAATACTAATATGAATGACGTGGTAGAAGTGCACGTCCCTTCCATTTTATTTATCTTGTTACAAAAAATTATACACATAGTATCGCCGATAAAAAGACTGTTCATAAATATCCATCTTTATAAATTAAATATAAATAGTAACCATTATTTTGTCCAATGATTAGGAGTATATAAAGAAACAAAGTTGTAGGAAGGAGGAGGAAAGGAGAAGTATATTATATATTTACGAATGCTTTGATAATGACAAATATTGACTTATTAATATATATTTTATTAATTGTGGATGAATAAAATTTATTTTGAATTATGTATTTTATTATTATTATTATTGATTGAGGCTACCCTCAGAAGTTTTATTATTTATTATTATTTTTATTTATAATTTGTGATTTTGTATTTTTCTATTGTAATTTGATTTAAGTACTATTATTATATATATTGTTTATATTTTTTGTTATTTTTATTACTATTGACTCTTTATTTTTAATTATTGTCTTGTTTTTGAGATATACTAATACTTATCTTCGTTAGTCTCTCTTTTCTTCGTTGTTTTCTTTTTTCGGATCTGATTCGTAAGTTGTTTTGTTTGTTGTTGTTGTTTTGTTGTGTTGGTGTGTTGTGTTATGTTGTTGTTGTTGTTGTTGTTAGTTGTTGTTTGCTAGTTAGCGGGTTGTTGTTGTCGGTTGTTGTTGTCTATGATCTATTCTTCTTACTCTGTTCTTCTTGTCATATCATTTTTATCTTTCGACTCTTACTTTACTTCGATTGCTCTAATTCTCTTCTCTTTTCTTTCTTCATGACAATATTATCCTTTTGTCATAACTATCTTATTATCTCTATCTTGCCAGCTTCAATAAATGTGAACGATAGTACTTTCTTACTATTTACATCTTTATAGATCCCCGACCTGTCGTCTCGTCTCCTATTACTTGTAGACATCTTCCCAGTATGATCTTCTCTTGTTAACGAATTGGTAGTTCGTGTGGCGGTGTCTGTGTGATCTAATTTCTTGACTTATTCTTCTTTTCATTCTCTTCTTCTTCTTCTTCTTAACTTTTCTTTTCTCTTCTTCATTTTTCTTTTTTCTATGAGTGATCATATAACAACTATGATATATTGAAGTCCCTGACAGAACACCTATTATACATTAATTCGTATGTAGATATGTCCTTCGTCTGTGCGTGTTTCCTTATGATTGTAATAAAAAACGACATCCCGCAATTTAAGTTCTGGACTATGAATTATAATTAATATAGTGATTTCCGTTACGACGAATATACCTATATGATACCATTTGCCGGTTGAAAATGTTCCAAAATTTTGCTGGGACTGTTGTCTGAATTATGCCACTGCGCCACCAATCTCATTCCTGTCTCGTTAAACCAAAATATATATCGACCTGTACATCCTGCATTTCAGTAGGCAGTTAAAATCAGTAGGGTAACACCAACTGTCTGTTTATCCGGAGGCAAAATCATATCTCTAGGTTCAGATAGTCAAAGAGGATTTTCCCATGGTGCGCAATGGACAATTTAAGGAATTTAAATAGTCGTTGACAATTTAAACTTTTACGGGTCAATAATACATTTTGATGTTGGTTGTCAGAGTTGATAATTATTCCTAATTGAAGGTGATCTAATCTTGCCTATTTTGGATAGTTTGAAAATATACAAAAAAAAATCAGTGTTGAAATTACTGAACGGAAATATCAATTTCTTACTATCTTATTAATATCTACAAAGCTTGCTTTATCTACATGAGCGCAAATGATCAAAACCCACTGATAATGGTTCTTTGATTTATGAACTAATGAATGGGTTATCCCGCAATACTGAAATTTCCACAACTTATTTTTACCAGAAGCTTATCAAATATTCGATGAATATAATTACTTTTAGTACGTTTTTTTACAGAGCAAAAATGCACAACCTATGTTCAAGCTATGAGATAATTAGCTTCAATCCAAAATTGTGTTTCCAACATAAAAATGTTTTCATTGAACATAGATCAAGATGGTTCTCGTCGGTTTTATGCTCTGTAAACTTAAAGTTTTTTAGCTTTATCTGGCGTGATAGAATCTTTCAAAGATAAGTTGGTGATATACAAATCATTCATGTGAAGGTAGAGAAG
>JABUQX010083094.1:57500-60000 GCA_015478945.1 Trachelipus rathkii | reverse complement strand
ATAGTATATTATTTATATATATATACCGGTATATATTATACTTATAGTTTATATATATATATCTTATATATAATATATATAATATATATAATTATTATAGAATATATAATATAGTAATATAGTATTATATATATATAATATATGATATATATATTATAATATATATATATATATATATAGGATATATAAATATATATATATATAATAATATTATATATATATATATATATAATATAGTATAAATATATATATATATAATATACTATATATATAATATATATATATATTATTCATATTAAAAAGATAAGTAGTTTATGAATTATTTATTATAATACAAATGGAAAATAATAATAATTAAATTAATTAATAAATAATAACTTATCAGTAATAGTAGTAATAATAATGATACGAATACATAATAATAATACATAATAAGAACAATATTTGAACATTTAATAATAATTATATAATAATGAATTAAGAATTAATAGTAATAATAATATAAAATAATTTTAATAATAATAATAATAATAATAATAATAATAATAATAATAATAATAATAATAATAATAATAATAATAATAATAATAATAATAATAATAATAATAATAATAATAATAATAATAACAATAATACATACATACCTTTCTCATAAACGATACCACGTTTGTAGGCAACATGGAGGCCGAAGTTTTGTTTATTTTCTTTTCTTGTTTTTTTTTTTTTTTTTTTTTTTTGTTTTATTCTGTGAAATTTTTGAATTAGGTTTTGTCCCTTCCCAAAATTTCAGATCGGTTTTTAAATTTTTGTTCTTGCGTTGCTTTAAAGCAATTGTTTCCTCTCATTACTGAACCGCCATGTTACTTAATATTATTATTAGTTATTGATTGATTATATATTATTATTATTATTATAGTTATTATTATATTATTATTATTATTATTATTATTATTATTATTATTATTATTATTATTATTATTATTATTAATGTTTACTTTCCTTCTATTCACAATGTCATTCTGGAAAATACTTTTTTTTCATTATTATAATTATTATTATTATTATTATTATTATTATTATTATTATTTTATTATTATTATATTATTATTATTATTATTATTATTATTATTATTATTATTATTATTATTATTATTATTATTATTATTATTATTATTATTATTATTATTATTATTGTTATTAATTATTTATTATGATTATTGATACACCCACAAACGCATATTATTACTTATATTATTATTGATTATGATATATTATTATTACTTTATATCTGTTAGATTATTATTATTATTATTTATATATTATATTACATTATATTATTCATTATTATATTATTTATCATATATTTTATTATTAGTTTATTATATTATTATTATTATGAAACATTAAATAGAAGAAATAATAAGGAAAATAATTTTAGTAGTTTTGTATTTTTTTATTTATTTAAATTTTTCATTATTATTATTTATTATTTTTATTATTATTATTTCCCCCCATCTTATCATCTTAAATTTGCTTTAAATATTGCATTATAGTAAATGAAAATCAGTCAATTTAATAATAAAAAATATTTACGAAATATAAATTAATAAAGAAATAAACAAACCTATTTCAATTCTTTAAATAATTAAAATGGTTAATATAAATAATCTTTATATTTTAGTATATACATATATATATATAATATATATATATATATATATAATATATAATATATATATAGTATAAATATATAGATATATATTTATATATTATATAATTATATACTACAATAAGGTATAATATTATATATATATATATAGGTATAATATATATATATAAGATAGGTATAATATATATATAGTATATTAATTATATAATATATTATATATATATATATATATGATATATAATATAATATATATATATATAATAAAATATATACTATTATATATGATATATATATATATTATATATATATATAATATATGTATTATCATATATATATATGTTATATAATATATAAAGTATAATATAATATATATAATATATAAATATATATAATATATATATATAAGTAATATATATATATTATATATACTATATATATATATATATATATATTTATATTATATATATATATATATATATATATATATATATATATATATATATATATATATATATATATATATATATATATATATATATATATGTATTATATATATATATGATATATATATCATATTATATAGTAAATATAATATATATATATATATACTATTATATCAGTTATACTTACTATAATTATATAACTTTATACTATACACTATCAATACTTAATTTATAGTTAACTAGCTAGTATATACTATATCATATAATAAGTAGTATATATTAATAGTATATATATAAAATATATATACATATATATATATATATATATATATATATATATATATACATATATATAGGTGTGAGAAGATTTGATGAAGCGATGAACGAA
>JABUQX010083094.1:30000-32500 GCA_015478945.1 Trachelipus rathkii | reverse complement strand
CGAAATCAATGTCTGGTAAAGGAGAGATAGCGTTAATTCGGGATAGAGCATCGGCAGGAATGTTGTCTTTTCCTTTTATATGGCGGATATCAGTTGTGAATTGGGCAATGAATTCAAGGTGGCGGGCTTCACGCGGTGACTGTTTCGCTGTGGAAGCTGTAATGGCATGCGTGATGGGTAAATGATCGGTTACAACATGGAATTCCCGACCTTCTATGAAGTAACGGAAGTGCTTAATAGCTAAATAAATTGCGAGAAGTTCCCTTCCAAATGCGCTGTACCTTGTTTCAGGCGGCTGGAACTTTTTAGAAAAGAAAGCTAATGGACGCCATTCGTTGTCAATAAATTGTTGCAGCACAGCTCCAGCTGCGAAGTCTGAAGCGTCTGTGTTGATTCTAGTCGGGGCTGTGTCGGATGGAAATATAAGTAACACGGAAGAGGCAAGGGCTTCCTTGATGGCGGTGAAGGCATTAGTTGCTTCGTCGTTCCAATCTACAGTGACAGAAGCAGCAGAACCTTTACGTGGATGTTTAAGAAGTGCGTGAAGCGGGAGGAGAATTTTAGCAGCGGACGGTATGAAACGATGGTAAAAATTTACCATCCCTAAAAAACGACGGAGTTGACGCTGTTTTACGGGTTTCGGAAACTCACGAATGGCTGCCACACGATCCTCAAGGGGACGTATACCGTCGGCAGAGATTGTATGTCCGAGGAAAGTTAAGGATGAAACTCCGAATTCACATTTGGAAGAATTGACACATAGACCAAATTCACTTAGTCTGGTAAAAACTTGCCTGAGATGTGAAGTATGTTCTTCCGGAGAGGCACTGGCAATCAATAAGTCGTCTATGTAGGCGAAAACGAAAGGTAAACCGCGTAATACTGAGTCTAAAAGACGTTGGAAAGATTGGCTAGCATTTCGTAAACCGAATGGCGTTCGAAGAAATTCGTAAAGGCCGAAAGGAGTGATAATGGCAGTCTTATGAATGTCGTCCGGATTGACGGGAATTTGAAAAAAGGCGCTGATTAAGTCAATTTTTGAGAAGATGGTACAACCAGAGAGATGGGATGTGAAATCCTGTAAATGAGGTACATTATAACGGTCCGGACGGGTGATTGCATTTAGGCAGCGATAATCGCCAGTCGGGCGATAATCCCCATTCGGTTTGAGAACCATATGTAAGGGAGAAGCGTAGTCAGACTTTGAAGGTCGGATGATGCCCTTCTCTAAGAGAGATTCAAATTCTAGCTTCGCAGCTTTGAGTTTATCTGGTGCAAGACGTCTAGCATGAGAGAATGGAGGTCTGCCGGAAGTTTCAATGTGATGAACAACATTATGTTTCACAGGAGGGAACTTGGAGACTGGAGAAAGAAGCTCTGGAAAATCGGTGATTAATAATGATTCAAAAATATTATTAGATGGAGAAAGATGTATGCCACTGATGGAAGCAGACGCACGAATACAAGCGGATGAGAAATGTGTCTCAAAATCAATGATGCGGTTGTGGTTCATGTCTACAAGAAGGTTGAAGTGGGACAGAAAGTCGGCACCTATTATTGGTAAAGTGACGTCGGCTATCGTGAAGTCCCATATAAAGTCACGACGGAACGAGAGCGTTAAATGGAGTCGTTTGGTACCATAAGTGTTAATGGTTGTGCCATTGGCGGCGCGTAAAGAGCCTGATGGTTCTGGAGCATGAGGTTTCCCGAGGATGGAAAGTGGCACAGCGGAAATGGAACTACCGCTATCTACGAGATAAGATAGTTTGGTGGATGGATCGTAGACACAAAGTAGGTTTGACGCTTTCGATACCACCCCGAGCGAATTTATGGAGTGGTGTTTAAGTTTAAATTCCCGAATGTACAAGGCTTAAGACATGACCTAGTTTGATCTCCAAAACGTTGATGGTTCCTACAAATACCCTGTTGGTTATGTGACGGATACTGAACCAAAGCCTGAGAATCAACAGGAGAAGAGGCGAACTGACGCGAAGGAGTAGGTGAGCGACGATATGAACGTCGTTGCATAGTTGGAGAGCGAGAATTATGACCATAATTGTAAGCAGAATAAGTGTTTGATGCATTGGGAGGGGGCTGGGGGTATGAAGGAGGCGGGGAATAAGGATGATGAGAGGATGAAGGATACTGTTGAAGTTGAGGATATTGTTGTTGAGGATAAGGATATTGTTGTTGAGGATAAGGAGGGGAAGGAGGAGGGGGGGGAGGAGCAGTGGAACGCGTTTCCAAAGCTCGCATTCTAGTAGTTAAATCCATGATGGTGTTCTGTAACACCTGTAGTTGTGAAATAATATAAGCATTTTCAGTGGGCGGCGGTTGGCGCAATGCGTTAACTGACTCATTTACATGCGATAGTGACGCTGGTGTTAAGTTATTATTACTGGTGGGATCTGTGATATGCGAAACTTGTGAAGGTATGTCTGCTGCTGTCGTAAGAGGTTTCGCTTTGCAAATTCTGTCAGCAAAAGTAGCTAATTCTTGT
>JABUQX010083094.1:15000-20000 GCA_015478945.1 Trachelipus rathkii | reverse complement strand
CGACCAACACTCCTGCCAACAAGCGAGGAAGCCCCGTTTGAGACGGGAGCAGAAATCAGCAGCTGGAAGGTGTTCCAGCAAGATGGCTACAGGTAAGTATCGTCGACAGGTAATTTTGCAGGTGGCGGCACGATAGGCCGCTTTGTCAGCCAATTCGTTACCCAGGATACCCACGTGAGATGGGACCCAGCAAAACGTCAAACACTTGTGTCTAGCATGCAGCATACATAGAAACCTTTGGATGATAGAAACCAAAGGATGTCTGGTCGTTCGATTTTGTAGTGCAAGAAGAGCACTCTGCGAGTCAGAAAAAAATCGTATACGTGTCAAGCAGATCTAGTGCCAGAATCCTATTAATAGCTAAAGTTATTGCAACTAACTCGGCCGTAAAGACGGACGCGTCAGAAGGGAGAGTGTGGGACACAGTAAGGTCTGGAAAGACCGCTGATGCACCCACACCACCCTCCCGCCTTGATCCGTCGGTGTAGATGCTCACAGAGCTCCCATGGAGAGCCAGGTGAGACAGAAAGGAAGCCTTCAGGAGAGACGGGTGGTCCCCGGATTTTGATAAGGCGGACAACCTCATGCACACCACAGGGGGCGGATACAACCAATAAGGGCAGACATCATCGTAGTCAAATTGCAAAACAGCCCGCACAGGGAGGCGGAGAAAACGGAAGACAGACGCCACAACCTCAGCAAACGGCCAATAGGCAGGGCTACGTGGAACCTCAGCGATGAGAGGAGTTAAAGCCGATGGCTTGGGGATTTGTAGACGGAGAAACAAGGAGCACATGAGATATTCTCTCCGTAAAGACAGGGGCATCACCCCAGCCTCCACCTCCAAACTCTCCTTTGGCGAAGAACGAAACGCCCCAAGTGATATCCGCAGACCCTCATTCTGTATCGGGTCGAGAAGGCGTAAGTACGCCAGAGACGTCTGGCCATATATCGCACACGCATAATCCAACTTTGATCTGACCAACATGATCAGCAGACGAAGCATGACCTTACGATCAGCACCCCAAGATGTAGACGTAAGGTGGCGTAAGAGGTCCAATGAGCGGCGGCAGTTAAGTTTCAAATTGAGGATATGAGGGAGATAAGTCAGGCGAGCATCCAATAACAGACCCAAGAACCTCACCTCCGACACAGGGCGGATGGGGGAGCCATACAAGGTCAGCAAGGGAGACAAATCACCCCTACGATCCCGCTTACCACCTCTACGGAAAAGCACGGTCTTCGTCTTAGTGACGGAAAAAGTAAAACCCCGTGAATCACTCCACGAAGTCACCCCATTGACGGCCAGCTGCAGCTGACGTTCCATGCATGAAAGTTTCACTCCCGAAACATACAACGCCAGGTCGTCCACATATAAAGAGCATCGAACGGAAGATGGGATGCTAGCAATGACACCATTGAAACCGACAGCGAAAAGCAGAACGCTGAGCACACTTCCCTGCGGCACCCCCTCGACCATGTCAAAATGACGAGACAGAGTGGTACCACAGCGAACCTGGAAAGATCGACCCGACATAAGAGACTGAAGGAAGAGGGGAAGCTGTCCCCTAAGGCCCAGCGAGTGCAAGGTATGGAGAACTCCCATTCTCCATGTGGAATCATAAGCCTTCTCGAGATCGAAGAAAACAGCTAGGACCATTTTATTAGAGGAGAAAGCCTCACGGATATCGTGGTCCAACCGGAGAAGAGGTTCCTGTGTGGATCGATGATTCCTAAACCCAAACTGATGGGCGGAAAAAGCACGCAGGCCCTCCAACGTCGGGAGAAGACGAATAGCCACCATCTTCTCCATCAACTTACAGGTGTGACAAGTTAGAGAAATGGGACGTTGGTTGTCCGCGATTGTAGGGTCCTTACCTGGTTTGGAAATGGGAATGGTGTAAGCCGTTAGCCAAACTGGGGGGAAGACCCCCTCCACCCAGACTCGATTATATAAAGAGAGGAGAAACGCCGAAGCTGAGGCATGGAGATGACGTAACATTTGGTAGGAGATACCCTCAGGGCCAGGCGCTCCATCCTTACAAAGGCGGAGAGCCTCCTGAAATTCCGCCCTCGTGAACAATCGATTATAAGAAGGATCCTCACCAGGAGGAACAGAAAAGTCCGGGAAATGAGTGCGGGCGCGGATCGATCGGAAAGGCTCACGATATCGAGAATCGCTGCAGCAAGCAGCAAAATGGTATCCCAGCTCATCGGCAACCATGCCCGGAGCGGAAATGATGTCACACGGGTGCGGGCCACAGCTGATGATGACCGTCGGTGGCTCCCTGTAGTGCTTGCAAGAAATTTTGCGCACAACACCATACACCGACGACAATGGCGTAGAAGATTTGACCGTGGAAACGTAAGTTCGAAAATACTGTTTCCTGGTCCTCCTGTTTAGACACCGAGACCGAGCAGCAGCGGCCTTAAAGAGGATCAACGTAGACTGTGTAGGTGTTTTCTTGTATGAGCGATAGAGTTGACGTTTAGCACGATTAGCTCGAGCGCAATCTGCGTTCCACCACGGTGTAGCAGAACGACGACATGCAGAAGAGCGAGGGATATGGGCCTTCGCCGCCTCCAGAACAACATCCGCAAAATATGTGAACGCATCCGCAGGGGAAGGAAAGACGTCAGTGGCCGGAAGGCAGGGGACATAAGTAGCAGTGAGAAAGGAGGACCAATCAGCCCTGTCATAACGCCAGCTGGTATAAGGCGTTGGAGGACGATCAGGGCAAAGAGATGTAAGGTAGATAGGGTAATGGTCACTCCCACAAAGGTAAGGCGACCTGTCCCACCAGAATTTGTCAATGAATGAAAGAGAGCATAAGGAGATGTCAACACAGGAGGAAGTACGAGTGTCAAAACGTTCGAAAGTTGGTAAGCCTGTGTTGAGGCATCCCAACGAAAAGCCCTGCAAAACACCCAACAGCCAATCCGCATTAGGTGACGAAACCGAGTCACCCCACAAGGGGTGGCGAATATTGAAGTCCCCCAAAACCAACAAGGGCGGAGGGAGGTTTCGAAACAGTCCGAAAAGATCCTCTCTCGTGTAAATGCAACTAGGCGCAAGGTAGACAGAGCACAAAGTAAACGGGGAATCGAGGTGGACACGGGCAGCTACCGCGTGTAACCGAGTTGGAATGGGGATATGGGTGAAAGGAACCGATTCGTGGAACAAAATCGCCGCACCACCCCTATCATTAGCGCCACGATTTTGGGAAGCGAGAGGCAACCTATATTTGGACGGCGGCAGAAAAGCACGGTTACGCAGTTGCAATTCTTGGAGGCAGATGGCCTTTGGAGTATGCAATTCAATAAGTCTACCCAACTCTTCGAAGTTCGGGTAGTAACCACGGCAGTTCCATTGAAGAAACTTAGACATTGAAGAAAGAAGACGAAGCGATCAGTCCGCAAGGCGGTCTGTTACAATCGTTGATATGGGCGATGGGTTTCAGCTTTCTTTTTAGAAGCACGCGTCGATCGAAGGCGCGGGTCACTAGATGGCCCACGAGGGGGCGCCTTATAGCCCGGCGGAAGAGGAAGGTCATGGAGAATTGACACTGGAGGTTTATCCTGAGATAGAGAATGGTCGCTCCCCACCACTGCGGGAGCGACCCCGTCAAAAAGACGGGCTAAACCAATCTCCACATCAGAGGGTCTCAGAGAAGATCGTCTCTCAACGGGGGAGACAGGGGAACCCCCAATATCGTCCAGGACGGGCGCAGAAGGCACAGGTGTATCACACCGCTGAAGACTCGTTATGGACGGAGTCTCATCAGGGATGGCAAGAGGAGGAACCAGACAAGGAACGGGGGAGGAGGCCCGAAGCACATCCTCACAAAGTTCAGCGTCCTGCGGGGGCAGCCCAGAGAAGGACAGCGGAGCAGAGGCAGGGGAGGATACAGTGGTATCTCCCCCAATGGCTCCGGAATCCCCCCGAACAACAGGGGACTCGGACTCACCGTGAGGGAGCACAAGAGGTACAATGGGGGGTGGGACCTGGATCCCAAGTTGGGGAACCTCAGAAGATGTAGAGTCGGTGGTTACATTCATTGCGATATCAGAGTAGGACTCGGAATCGCTGGAATAAGGAACTGGAGGGTCGGATGCAGAAGCAAGGCCCGATAAACTATCTGGGATAGCCGAAACAGACGGAATGCTTTCCACATCACCATGGCGTTTCGAGCGACGGGCACGTTTGGGCAAACCACCAGGAGACCCGGTCGGATGGGCAGAAGGCGAGGATTTTAAGAAATCTGTCGCCCGATAGTGAAAAGAGTAATGGCGCCTCGCAGAAGGAGACGTGACACGTTCAGGAGAGTCCACAATACTAGGAGAAGAACGATTCAGCGGTTTCCCAGGAGACACAGGAGCCGGACGTTTACGGGAAACAGGCGGCAAAGGAGAGTCATCATCGAGCAGTAACGCAGGGGATGCTTCCAAATCAGGAGAAGAACCAGAAATTGGAGAGCATACAACCCTGGGTGCGGCATGAACTTCAACCGAAGCCACACCATAGGATATGGAGGTAAGGACTGGGGAGTTGTGATGAGCGACAGTACGGATCATGTCGGGAGAATGCGGGGGGCAGTTCGATTGCAGAGTAGAAATGTGCAACCCAGTAGTGGGTACAGCATCCGACCGAGAGAGCTGCGAAGTACGTAGAGGCGCAGGAGGTGCACGAGGGCGATGAGAAGGTTGGGCGGTAGAAACCGGCCTAGTCACAGCGGCAAAGGAGAGAGGCAGGTGTGAAAGTTTCTCCCTAGCGCGAAGAGAGGCCTCACGGCGATCGAGCTTGTGTATGGTACACTGTTCTAGAATCTCCTTTTCCAAAAGAAAAGAGGGACAGTGCACAGAAGACGCCTGATGAGAACCCTTGCAATTCGGGCAGCAAGGCGGGTTTTCGCACGGAGTGTGGAGAGTGTCACCACACCTCGGACAGATGAACTGCGGAGATCTACAATATTTTTGAGGATGGCCAAATTTATGACATT